>PVIC010032718.1:0-20398 GCA_004025085.1 Thryonomys swinderianus | reverse complement strand
AAAAAAAAAACACATCTTCTTTATCCACTCTCCAGTTGATGGACATTTGGGTTGTTTCCAAGATTGAGCTATCACGAACTGAGCTGCTATGAACAAGGGTGTACATCTGTCTTTCCAATGTGAGTTTTTAAATTCTTTTGGGTATATTCCTAGCATGGGTATAGCAGGGTCAAATGGGACCCGTAGTCCTAGTTTTCTGAGAAATCTCCACACAGATCCCCACAATGGTTGCACAAGTCTGCAATCCCACCAACAGTGTAGAAGGGTTCCTTTCTCCCCACAGCCACGCCAGCATTTATCGTTGGCTGACTTTGTGATCGCAGCCATTCTTTAAAGGGGGAGGAGGGGGGAGTGGGTAGGGATATGGGTAAAAATGAGAATTAACTTGTGGCATATACTGGTACAAATTTCCCAATGTTATATGTGATTTTGAGATGTATATAAATTATACCAATAAAGAATTCAATTAAAAAAAAAGAAATTGTGTTTGGATTTTATACAGTGTCAAAGAAAGTTTTTACAGATTTCCAAGTAGGATGTCTAAACAGAAATCACTGGTGCTATTGTGTGAGAAGGATGGGGAGGCCATCGGGAATGGTGACTGCACTGGTGCTTGCAAAAGTCTCTCTGCATGGACAGCAAGGCAGATAATCAAGATGTACCTTGTAAGGCAGAATTTGGTGATTGATTTGGGTGGAGAATATCGAGGTGTTAATAAGACAGTTTTCAGAGGTAAGAAAAGAAATTCAACATGCCTCATCCATGCAGGAATGAAATATAAAATTTCAACGAGAAGCTAAACTCAACCAGACCGATATCTCAGACGTCTCTCTAGGTGCCACTCAACTGAAATTCTACCACACAATAGAACTACTTCCTGGAGATGGATCAGCAGTCGGCTGTAGATGCAGCCACATGAGTAGTCACAGCACTTCTTGAAGCTGTACTTATCGGAGGTCAGAGAGGTGTCCATTTCGTGGATCTTTGCTTCGATCCTTATTAAAACTTGCTTTTTATGTCAACATGTGTCAATCAGAAATGAAAGGATGCAGCAGAGGAAAAGCTGCTCACCCAGGGTAACTAGGAAGCAGGAGGAGAAAATGGTAGAACCATGTATAAGAATAGACCATTTAAGGTCATGGTCTCATGACCTACCTTTGTAAGTAGGCCCTAAAACCCAAAATTGTAACAATCAGTAAAACAAGAGATTCAGCATTATTATTTTACCACATAAACTCATATTCAAAATACACACACAAATATATATATATATACACATATATATGCACACACATATGTGTATATATATGTATATATGTGTATATATACACATACACATATTAAATGTGTGTATATATATTTTTCAGGTATACTAAACAAATAAATACACACATCCATGTTATGATTAAATCTGAAATTTGGAAACAATGGGGAAATCTTTATAGCAAGATTTCAGAAAGGATATTCTATTGTTTGATGCAGCAGTACACTTACTTTTTATATCCCTTAAAAATGATGGAAATTAGGAGGCAATTGAAAGACATTTAATTGCTGAAAGAAAACAATTGTCAATTCAGTTTCTAGACCCACTTCAATAAGTGTCAATTTTAAAATGTTTCAAGAGAATATTATAAATGTCAACACATTTGAAAAAATAAGGATGAAACAAAAAATATTAAGAGTAATCACTTTGCCAAAGAGTAAGAAATCTGAGTAATTTTATAGTAAAATATTAAGTGTATCGTACATTTCTACATCACAAAGACAAACTCACATGCACATTCACCCTCTCCAAGCCCGTGATTCTATGCTTAATTTTCACAAATATATAAAGAAATTAAATTTTGTATCCTCTCAGAGAATAAAAGAAATATGTAATAATATATTTTTAAAATCGTCAAAATTTGAACACCAAGCCTTGCTAGGCATTAAAAGGGGAAAAAAAAACAAAATTCTTATAAACATAGATATATAAATGCTATGAAATATATTAATGCTTAAATCTTTTATGATATATAATATAAAATATAAATGTATAAATGATTAAATAATATAATATAAATATATAAAATTATCTTTACAATACATATTTATAATATAATTTAAGTATTTATGTATTTATAAGTAATATAAATATATGTGCTTAAATCTCTTATGATATATAAATGCTATCCAATGGAGTCTAGGGATATAGAAGTCAGTCAGTACATCCAGTGTCCAATAGGATGTATTCTGGAATTGCAAGATTGATTTAGCATTGAAAAACTCAATGTGTCTTACATTAGTAATGGAAAAAAATTGTTTTTGTATTCACAGAGCCAAAAAGAATATTTCGTAGGTTGCCTAATAAGAATAAAAATGACTGATTGAATAAAGTTAGGAATAAAGATAAAGAGCAATTTCTTGTTAAGATTATGTATGCAAGAGGAAAAGAAAAAAAGAAACTTTAAAGCAGTCCTCCCTAAGTCAGCAGATCACTCCCACCACTGGTGTCCCACGTTTTACGAGGGACTGTGTTGCTCAAATAAGAAAAGGAGGGCCCTAGCCGGTCGTGGTGGCTCTTGCCTTTAATCCCAGAACTCGGGGAAGGCAGAGACAGGAGGATTGCTGAGTTCGAGGCTTGCCTGGGCTACATAATGAGCTCAGGGCCAGCCTGAACTACAAAGCGAGACACTGTCTCAAAAAAAAAAAAAAAAAAAAAAAAAAAAAAAAAAAAAAAAAAAAAAAAAAAAAAAAGAAGAAGAAGAAGAAGAAAAAAGAAAAGAAAAGGAGGGCCACAGACTGCAAAAGAACAATACGACTCTCATAACATAGGACAATGTCATTACTTAGGAAATAGCCCAAAATTAGAAATAAAATATTTAAATAAAATGTTTGAGTTTAATTAACCAATAGATATGTTGGGTGTATAATTAAATTAAAAGTAAAAAGTAAAAATAAAATGGAAGATATATGCTATTTTTAGTAAGGTATAATTATAAAAGTAATGATATGAAACTTATAGAACTAGCTGGTCCTTTCAAACAATGAGTTTGAATCTTGGAAAGCAGGTTGCACCTAGAAAGGGGAGCGCTATGAAAACCTTGCGTATTAAAACATGGTAATTCTTGGTTTATTCTTCAGACTGTGGAAATTCTATGGACATTTATTTTTCTGTGTATTCTGAAGGATGTGATTCAGTCAAAATCTTGAAAAGTAATTGAAATGATTTCCAGGCTATTTTTTTAAAAATCTATGCAAATAATCATTTATGTTCAAGAGACTACATATATAACATATAATAAATGAAAATAAAAGTAAAATTCATACCTACAAGCTACTTTAAGGAATCACATGATACAATTAAATTTGAAATATTTGTGTCCTCTCATCATACAATTCCCATTCTTTCTAATCTCCTAGAAGGTCCAATTAGCATGAATTAAATATTAATCATTAGCCTGCAGTTAAACATTTTTTGCACATATAAATATATATTCTTCCTTTCCTTTGTTGAGTACAAAATTAATAAATTACAACTTTTTTTTTTTTGAGACAGGTTCTCACTTTGTAGTTCAGGCTGGCCCTGAGCTCACTATGTAGCCCAGGCAAGCCTCAAACTCAGCAATCCTCCTGTCTCTACCTCCCGAGTGCTGGGATTACAGGCGTAAACCACCACGCTCTACACTGTGGTATGTGGTATTGATTGCTGGTGGGCGTGAGTCACCAGGCCCAGCCTTGTATGTGGTTACTGGAATCGAACTAAGGGCCTTGCGCTTGCAAGGCAGGCGCTAGAACCACTGCACTAAATCTCCAGCCCAAATTTCAACATTTTTATAAACAAAATACTTCTCTATTCTTAGATAATTTTTATTGTTTTCATCAGGACTTTGATGAGTTAAAATTCATTTGATTTAATTGCTAAAAATATATCTTATATGATCATATACAACACCCCATTATTAATTTCATTTTTTGTTTTCTTTTCTTTTCTTTTTGAGACAGGGTCTTGCTTTGTGTTCAGGCTGGCTCTGAGCTCACTATGTAGTCTAGGCAAGCCTCGAACTCAGCAATCCTCCTGTCTCTGCCTCCCGAGTACTGGGATTACAGACAGGAGCCACCACCTCCGGCCCTGTGGTATGCGGTATTGATTGTTGGTGGGCGTGAGTCTCCACACCCAACATTGTATGTGGTTACCGGGGATCGAACTCCGGACCTTGCGCTTGCGAGGCAGGCGCCGGAACCACTGAGCTAACCCTCCGGCCCCCATTATTCCTTTCTTATGTAGGCATCGGGACCATACCTGTAATATATTAATTAATATCCCTGTGGAATTTCTTTGGAACTTTTCTACCTCATAAATTTATAAAGTAATGTTTGTCAACTTCAGAAAGGAACTCATTATACTCTAAAACTAACTAACTGAGTTATGAATAGAGATTTTAAAACAAATATAGTAGAAAAGGACAACATATAACTCAGAGAATAAAACCACATATTTTTGCATTAATATTTTGTTATTTTTCTAGTGTGGATATGGCCATCAAGTGAGGTTAGAAAACCACTTACTTATGACTGATTTTTTTTTGGCTCTTGAGAGTTGCACATTTTAAAATTTACTAGATAATTATTTTCTCTGAATATTTATTGCTAAAGCAATTCATATATGCACCAAATTATTCTGTTTCATTCTTTTTCAAATTAATAATTTTCAAAATTTAGGTTTATTTTCAACTCTAATGAGTTTGAGTATCTTATGTTAATTGTCCATTTTTTCCTTTTTATTTACTTAAAATGATTTCTCATGGCTTTCATTCCAATTATTTTTTTGGTTATTCACATATTTCTCAGCAAAGTATAGAAATTAAATTGTATGCATTCTGATATTATTTTATCAATAAATACAGTTATAGCAAATACCTCCTCAGGACCATATTTTCCCTTTCTTAAGTGCTTCTTTTTTATATAGTGCTCAATTTTCATTAAAGGATTTTTTTTTTTGAGACAGGGCCTCCCTTTGTAGTTCAGGCTGGGCCTGAGCTCACTATGTAGCCCAGGCAAGCCTCGAACTCAGAAATCCTCCTGTCTCTGCCTCCAGAGTACTGGGATTACAGGCGTGAGCCACCACGCCCGGGAAAGGATGTTTTTAATAAAATGGAGTGTTACTCAGCCATAAGTAATGATACATGAGAAACATTTCAAGCTAGCTGGATGCACCCTGAGGCCACACTCATAAGTGAACTCTACAGGACATGGATGTATAGATGCTGCCTTGTTTCTCTGGTGATATACTGAAGGTGTAACTGAGGTGTAACTGTGTGATAGGTATTAGGAAATGGTAAGAAAATGTTTGAAAGGAGAGAGGAAACTGATGGGTTCAGGGGAAAGCAAAGAAAGGAAAGACAAATTTTGAATCTAAAAAGGAAAAGACACAAAGAATGCCTATGTATATAGGTGGGCTGAGGGTGGAAGCAAAGACAGGGGAAAGGGAAAAAGAAGAATAAAGATACATCATGTATAGGAACAAATTCTTAATGGTAAATATGATCATAATGTATACCTAAAATGTACCAATATACTCAATAAAGAAAAAAGATTAAAAAGAGAAAAGAAAAGTCACAATCATTTAAATAGTATAAATTGATGAATAGATTATTTCTATTCAATTTATATTCTACAACATATGTGTATAGTAACATTCAAATCCATATATTTTAAATGTTACCATGTATCCGCAGGCACACACTGTCCCACACAGCACCACATCCATTCCAAAACCTCAGCTAATTTCAGAAGAGCCTAAAATGATACAAAAATTTCTGTGCTGGTAATATTTTTCCTAGTTTTATTTACTCACATGGAATGAATGTATGCCTATGGCCACAGCCAGTGGCATATCTAAATTACTTTATATACTACTTATTACAGTTTAGAATTGAAGTTTCTCATATTGCCAGAACTAATAAAACCTCAACATCAAGTCCTTTTGCTCTTATGACAAGTCTCCCAGGCTTATAGCCCAAAGTGGTTTTCTTTTCTGGCTCTGACAGGTTCAAGAGAAATAAAGAGATTGTGAGCCACTCACTGTCATTTCTTCCTGAAATTGAATTTTCTTCTAAAGATATTTCTCTTTCTAAATCCTTCACATATGAAATAGGGAACCGAAATGTTATGTCTTTGTTTCTGGGATGTGTACAAGGTATTACTCTAATCCCCACATGTCTTGTTAGCACATAAGTGAAATGCTGAGCTTCAGTACAATGGGCAGAAGCTGTTTTATGTAAAATTTCGTACCACTTATATGAAATTTTTCCAAGAATTAATGACCAGAATGTTCCAAAGTGCTCACTAATTTAGAAGCCAAGGCATAAAATAAGAATTAATCAGTCAAATGTCTAGAAAGTTATATTTGTAATACTTTCTTCCATTTCCTGTTATCTTCCTAGGGCATTTGTATCCAGACAGGATCTGGCGTATAACAGGGAACCTGGTGCAGAGTAAATTGGCCAGTATGGATGAGCTGGATGAATAACGTGACATTTGTTTACAGGGTTCAGTTTCCCAGACTGTAACTGGACCCACGTAGAGCAGAAGAGGTTCATCCTGAATCATGTGTTCATTCCCTGCCATGTCATCTCCTTGATCTAACCAGGAAATTAAATAACCATTTATTTTCCTGTATTTTGTTCAAGCTTTATGTGTTGTTATTTTGAATGTTTACACCTCAGTGCTCCGTGAAGAATAAAGCCCTTCACCCTGTGTATCCGAAAGGGAGAGCACTGAGGTGTTTGCCAGGGCAGATGAGCTGCCTTCCCAGTGACACCTGCACATGACAGGCAAGTTCTAACCCCAGTCATGCTCAGGGCAGGGTCCATGTGACACATTCCAGGACAGTCTCCCAACTCTGCTGAGTGCAGGGGGTTAGTAAGTGGCTTTTCCTTCAACCGTGGTGATTGACATCACCAAGATATAAACGAAATGTAGAGGAGTCAAACGCAGTGAAAACTAAGGAAAGAGCACAATTTTGATACATGTGTAAAGACAGGTAACAAATTTAAAGGGAATGAAGTTGGATAAGGTTGTACATGTAAACATAACAAAATATTCAATTCTGAGATCAATTTTGAAGGATACTAACCAGCTATTCAGCATACTTCTACTCTTCCCTCACCCATATCCTATTAGCCACACACTGGTCAGAGGTTTTTGAAAATGTAAACAAGAACTTTTTGACTTCTTTGCTTAAGAACTTTATGCCCTCCACACATAGAAAGACGTTCTGCATCTGTTAAAAGTATTCTTTACTGAGTTCATTGTCATATTATGCGATCACATTCATCACTGAGAATTTGTATTTGTACACTATATGTCTTGATTCTCATTTTTCCCATTCCTCCGTTCCCCTTCAGACTCCCTGACTGCTCAGTAGCCCAGGGTCATCATGACCCAGCCCTCTCGGTCTTCAGACACGCCCAGTCCTTTTCCTAAGGATTTTTTTTTTTTTTAACCAAACAGTCACCTTACCAAGAACATTTCCCTAGACTCTGCAGCTTCCTGTCCTACTCTTGACATGGAAGCGGGATCTCTGAGCCTCTCTCCGTATCCGTGATCTCCACACACAGGTTGTACCCTCCCCGTGGCCAAGCCAGTCCGCTATTATTCTCTTCTCATTTGTTCACAAGTAGAAGCTTGTGTCATGAGAAACTGAACTTCGTAGGATTTACTGAATGCTTCCCAAAATAATAGTCTTAAAGCTAGAGACAGAAATATGAAGTTCCTATGACAGAAAGGTTTAAAACTTATACAAACGGAACGGTTAACAGAATTGGAAAACGTGACTCACAAAGTGCTTAAGATGACAAAAGATTGAGATTGTGAAAGTAGCAACCATATCCTGTTTTCCTTATCCTCATTACACATATTTTGCGTCTCTGAAAACATTTCTAAATAAGAAGATAGCTCATGTGTGTGTGTGATCTTTGGATGTTAGGATTTCATAAATCTATAAATTATGATGGAAAGTAAAGTGGATATTTAATTTATTCTAGTCAAAGACTTTTGAGTTTTGAGATAAGTTTCCTCCATGACTTTGAACTTCTGGTGATCCTGCTACCTTCGCCTTCCAAGAACCAGAATTGTAGGTGACTGCACCATGCCTGGCCGTTCTCACTCCATTGTAAAGCTGCTCTACCGGTCGCCTTTCATAACCCAAAGAACATGATAAAAAGCACAGCTTGTTCTGGTGCTGAAGGGCGTCCTGAAAGAGACAGGGTGTCAGAACATCCGGGCGCATATGCAGTGATGGATCTGCTGGACTGAGCACTGTGCAGGTTCAGGCTTTTGCCCACGAAGAAAAATGACATGAAAAACTGATGTTTTGAATCAGTCCAAGACGTCGAGGCAGCGTGACAGCACAATAAACATCATTCATGAAAAAGGACTTTCGAAACTGCTTCAGAAAGTGGCAAGGACTGTGGGATGCATGTGTTTGAAATGCAGAGGAATATCTGATCAAGGTTAGTGACTACGTGACTCCCCCCATTCTAGTTGTTTTTAAATTTAATCGTATACCGTATTTTTTAGTTACTCCCCATACATTATTTAGGAATAGGAGAAATTCTGATTTCTAATAATTAAAGTAAGTATAGGCCGGAGATTTAACTCAGTGGTTCCAGCACCTGTCTAAAAAAATGCAAGGTCTCAGTTCAATTCCCAGTAAACACATACGACAATTCCGGGGGTGGTGATTCACACCCACCAGCAATCAGTACCACATACCACAGTGCCTGGCGTTCACACCTGTAATCCCAGCACTCAGGAGACAGAGGCAGGGGGATTGCTGAGTTCGAGGCTTACCTGAGCTACATAGTGAGCTCAGGGCCAGCCTGAAGCACAACACTAGACCTTGTCTTAAAAAAAGAAAAAAAAAATCTGTGGTCATTATCAGCATAATGTCCAATTATTGTCTCAGGATTAATATTTAAAAATGGGTACTTTTACATTTTGATTATAATGAAAGACAGAAATTTCAAAAGTTCATACTTCCAAAAACCAAAGTATTTCCTTTAAATCTGCAAGAATTTTTTTTTTTTGCTTTTTGAGACAGGGTCTCACGTTGCAGTTCAGGCTGGCCCTGAGCTCACTATGTAGCCCAGGCAAGCCACCACGAACTCAGCAATCCTCCTGTCTCTGCTTCCCAAGTGCTGGGATTACAGGTGTGAGCCACCACGTCCGGCTGCAAGAAAATTTTTATCTAGTAATCATAGTTCCTACCTACCTAAAAAAAATTATACATGGATTATACTTTGTCTCTAGTGTATCTTTTATCCTCCTTATGGAACGTATTTGTATTTCATAATATCCTTCCCTAAATGTAAGGACTAGGGGTGAGATGTAGCTCAGTGACACAGCATTTGCCTTCCAAACATAAGGTTGTGAGAATTATTCCTGGTACCCTACACACACAAAGGGAGGAGTAACATGAGTTTACATATATCTTTCTGATAAAGTCAAGAGCAGAAGTTTTCCAAAAAATGTTCGTATTTGTTATATTTGTCCATAAAACAAAAACATCAGTATCTATATACTCCATAGAACCTACCTGAAAATGCCTACATTTACATATTAATATTGATTTTCAATTTTGATTACATTTGTTACTTGTACATTTGTTACTTGTACCTAACACTATACTCTCCACCTCACTGCTGCTTCTCTTTTCAGTTTCATCTAGCAGTTATTTTTTTTTCTCTTATCATTTAAATTCTGTGAGAAGAAACAGGATTTCCGAACAGGTCTGAACATCTCCACAAGTAGTTTTGCTTAGACACAAGGATTCCCGAGTGTACAAGAAAGTATCATTGTTCAAGTGATTATTACCAGCATGTGTTTCAATGTTTTCTGACATAGATTATAGACTCTGAATATCAACAACCGAAGTTTCTACAGAGTTGTTGGCAAAGGGTGTACTGAATGTTGGTACAATACTCTATCCAAATAAACATGTGAGTGTTCGGCTATATATAGAAATGCCACAGTCTGAGACAGCCATTCCAGATATCTTCTCATGAGATATTTACTTCGGTATTACTTTTGATTCAGTGAACATTGTGCTGTCACTAATATTTTATATATCCCTCTGGTTTTTCGTGTATGAGAAGTTCTGGAAATAAAATTTAGAATAGGCATTAAGGAAAAGAAACAAAATATTTCAAGGAAATAGCTAGGGACTTAACTGATACTATTATTTATCAATTAGCTTCAGCAAAACACAAACTATTAAACACAGGAGAAATTGCAATTTTTTAAATATCCTTGCATAATGAAATACTAAATTCCATTTGAGTGTTAAAATTGACTATACTTAAGATCTTAGTGGAAGAATAAAGGATATGTAGAAACTTCTCAGATAATGCTTTCTCCTGCTCACACTCAGAAAGTATCTTAAATTTGTCTTCTGTCTAAGATAGATTAGTAATATATTTTCTGATTTATATTGACTCAATAAATGTATTGAAAGGCAACCCAAGTTCACAAGGTTTTGACCAAGTCACGGGATTATAGAAAAACATAACTTTTTCTTTGAAATATAGAATTAGAAATCACTTTCTCTAATGCTTAATTTATAATGAAGATAAAAGAGACTCGTAGCAAGTATTTAGCAAGAGGTAAACTAAAATGGCTTAAACTAACCTTTTTCAAGGTCTTGACATGAATTTATGTTAACAATATGTTCAAAATAAAGCAGGTGCTTAATATTTTGTTGAATCGATTTTTTTCTATTTCTATCAAAGTGCTGAATGTGAATATTTCACTAGACCTGAAAAAGACTAAAATTAATCATTAGGTGTGACACTCATAAATGTTCCCATTATAAATCAAAGCTATCCAGCCCTTGAGAGTTGCTTCTTTATGTTTGAGTGTCATAACCTAGTTGGCATATTTTAAAATATTTTATTATCATTTAATTATGAAAACTATTGCCAGTAAACCGCAAAGACTACTGAAATATTTTCATTTTACTAAGTCAAATTTTACTGCCGTTAAGGTTGTAAATGAAATGTGCTTATTTAATTTCACTTAGGATTACGTTGAAATATGGAGTTGGAGAACACAGCCATTAGGGTTGGAGAAGACACTGAATAGACTCATTCTATGAAGAGAAAATTGTGTGACCTTTGCAATTTAATGATTATAAAACTCCACTGGTTATAGTAGCATTACTTTGATGCATCCTTCTAAAACATGACGTTTCCAAAAGTAACTTATTAAAGAAAAAAGTCTACCTGTGGGAAGAACATTTCTATTGCACTGTTCAGAAAACAATAAAATGATATCTATGGATTTGAACTTCAAGAAAAGAAAAAAAACTGGCTCAAATTATTCTCTTTTGTTTCTTTTCATTTATAGATTCTTCTGAGATAGCATTAAGGGCATGAAAAGATTGGAACAAGTTACCAACATATTCAGATAAATTAAGGTAGGAAACCTTCACACAGAAATTCTTAAAAATCTTTCTACGTTCACATTTTCTTGGGAAAAGAAACTGAGAGTTAGATGATCTAATCATTTATATTGCACACTGTTAGTAAGAAGGCAGATATGGATGACTGCTTTACAGAGAGCATGAAATAGAGCAAGACTTTTAATTTCTAATGTGAGTAAACTCTACTATGTTGATATGATGGAATAGTTTCAGTGAACAGCAATTAAATTTCATTTCTAACTTGGAAAACTTAGAATGAAATGAAATCATGAAAAATAGGCTTCCACTGTGTTGTAATAATCACTGGGGAGAGGAGCTACTTCAGTCTCCACAATTAGAGAAAATCAATCTCATATAATCTAAACCTTGTTTACAGGTGGAAGCCAATGACTGGAGGTGAGAATCATTATACCCTGATTTATTGATGCACTTCTACTTTAGAATTTACTAAGCTATTTTTCCAATAATAAGAACCTAAATTTGGAATCTTGGAGAAAGTAAACAACTGAGGATTGAAGTTGATGTCACTGCCAGTTCCTTTTCTCCTGAATGTTTCTGAAGGGTCATATGTGAAAGCCACTATACTAAGTCCTTGAGAAAAAAAATATAGAAAAATGAAGAATGAAAAATATTACTTTGTAAAATATTTCCTAGTAGGTCATACCAGTAAATATGTCTCAGTTTTCAGAACAGAGGCAATGAGGATTGAGCACCATAAAGATACTGGTTTTAAGAGTGAGACCACAGCATAAACTGACCACTAAACCTAAGACTGTCATAAAAATCTGAACTAATTTGTGGCCAAATATCGAGGCCAGTCTTAATGACTATTACACAAGCTCATCAATAGCGATGATATTATTCATCTCTTGGAAAAAAAAAACTTTATGTGGAAATGAACAGCAAATAGCATTCTTCTTCCCCTAACTAATTTAGAGTCATTTAATAGATGGCTAGTAGCCTCAGAAGTGAAACACATCAAAGGATACAGTACTTTTACAGCAGGGAAATCTATTTTATAAATAATTTATCATTATTTCATCAGAATGAAATTAATATTGCTAATACTAAAAAAACTATGAAAAGTGCTCTTTGTTTAAGATCAAAGGTAAAACAGAGATTATTAAGTTAATGTTGAAAATGGAGCAATATGACTAAGTGGCATCACTGGTCTACTAAATATGTCCAGCACAAGGCCTCTTATTGCTCATTATGTTCTACCTCCTCATTTTCTCTGTCCTTACAGTTTGATATTTTTAAAATAATTTCTATATTTTCATATAATGTTGAAATCACACAGCATAGAACAATGAATACAGTAATTTTAAGGAGCTCATATATCTTCTGAAAACTCTGACACAAAAATATTAATCTATACAAAATATTAAAATATCAACTTTTTTATTAGTGTTGCACATGTTTTTTTTTTTTTTTGAGACAGGGTCTCACTTTGTAGTTCAGGCTGGCCCTGAGCTCACTACATAGCCCAGGCAAGCCTCGAACTCAGCAATCCTCCTGCCTCTGCCTCCTGAGTGCTGGGATTACAGGCGTGAGCCACCATGCCCGGCACTGTGGTATGGGGTGTTGATCGCTGGTGGGCGTGAGTCTCCACGCCCAGCATTGTATGTGGTTACCGGGGATCGAACTCAGGACCTTGCGCTTGTGAGGCAGGCGCCGGAACCCCTGAGCTAACCCTCCAGCCCACTGTTGCACATGTTTAAATGTGAATTAATTCCATTTTTCTGAACCTGTTCAGTAGATATCTCCATCTTTTCTACTTCCTGTCCTACTTAACCCTTTTTTTGTGTGTGGGTGGAGGGGTGTGCACTGGGGACCCTCACTTTTAAAATAAATGTTTACTGAGGCTCTTTTTTTCTGTTAGGTCAACACAAGCCTTTCGAGTCTACAGTCTTTTAAATTAATTTTGCTGTTTTTTCTTTCCCATCATAGGTGATATATAATTCTTTTTCATAACTCACAAGAAGCGCTGAACTCATTTTGAACCTGTTCATCCCCAACTCATAACTCGGTCTAGGAGATGGACTGTAGCTAAAGAGCAGGGTCCAGAGATGCAAGGGAAATGACAACGGGGACCACACAAGGCTGGAGATGTCTGTTGCCTGAATCCTAAGGATCTCAACTTTATTAGTGCCAGAGACTTGTGCCCGATAATAATTGAATGGTCCCCTTCTCACTTCTGCCAAAGACTCATCGCATAGAACTTCTTATCTGTTCCACTGCCTCCTCATTGGGAAGAGAAAATGGCCAGAGGAGCCTCAGGTCTAAAGCTTTATGGTCTCTATGAAAAGATTAATCTTTGCCACAGAACTGACAGCTCTTCAGGATGTAACACTGCTGAGGATTTCTGTTGTCAGCCCCTTGTCCCACTTGGCTGTCTCTACCAACTTGCACTGTTGGCCCTGGGGATAAAGACTGTTTCTTGGGACCACTCACACTAGGAGCAGGTGTACTGACCACACAGCCTGTACTCAGGGCTCGATCAGTCCCTGCCCCCTTCAACGCCCGGTCCCTCCAAGCACACTGTCACCTAATTAATTAAATTATTTCTTTGAACAAAGTTTATCAATACTATCTTTGTAAAAGGGACAGATTTTCACACGACATTTTTTAACTTTTAATTTTTCATTAGTATGTGTTTACAATATAAAATGATTACGTTCAGTGTAGGGAATTGGTCCATGCACAAAACATTGCAATTATTCTCCCTCTCCCTCCATCTTGCCTTTTATTTTGCCAAAATCAGATTCATTTCTTAATAAGTCATTAAAAATTTAACATAATATATACAATATATGGGCCGGAGGGTTAGCTCAGTGGTTCCGGCGCCTGCCTCGCAAATGCAAGGTCCTGAGTTCGATCCCCGGTAACCACATATAATGCTAGGCGTGGAGACACGCCCACCAACAATCAACACTGCATACCACAGTGCCGGATGTGGTGGCTCACACCTGTAATCCCAGCACTCGGGAGGCAGAGACAGGAGGATTGCTGAGTTCGCCGGGGGCTTGCCTGGGCACCATATGAGCTCAGGGCCAGCCTGAACTACAAAGTGAGACCCTGTCTCCAAAAAGCAAAAAAAAAAAAAAAAAAAAAAAAAAAAAAAAAAAAAAAAAAAAAAAAAAAAAAATATATATATATATATATATATATGTATGTATGTATGTATATGTATATATACATATGCATATATATATATATATATATATATATATAAAACAACCAAGCAAATGGGTCAAAAACTATATAAAACACATACGATAATTATACTAAATCAACATATACTTTTAGATCTATTGTCTATGCTGAATGACTATAACTTTTTTCAGACTGGTTTCCTATTATCTCTCTTTCACTTTACATTTTATTGATATACTGAGTTTTTCATATAAGAGAAACCCTGTGATATTTATACTTATTTGCTTGAATTTCTTCACCTGACATTGGAGTCTCCAAAGGGATCTTTTTTCCTACAAATGACTCATTTATCCTTTATGGGAAGTATTACTCTGCTGTGTATAAATACCCCATGTTGCTCATCCACTCATTTAGTTATAGATAGAAAGGCTGTTATCAAGATTTAGCTATTCTGAGTTATGCTATTATCAACATGGGTGTCCATACCTCAGGGTGGGGTGACTTTTTTTCTTTTTTCTTTTTTTCTTTTTGAGACAGGGTCTCGGTTTGTAGTTCAGGCTGGCTCGGCGCTCACTATGCAGCCCAGGCAAGCCTGGAACTCAGCAATCCTCCTGCCTCAGCCTCCTGAGTGCTGGGATTACATGTGTGAGCCACCACGCCCGGCACTGTGGTATGTGGTATTGATTGCTGGTGGGCGTGTATTACCACATCCAGCATTGTATGTGGTTACCGGGATTGAACTCTGCCTTGCGCTTGCGAGGCAGGCGCTGGAACCACTGAGCTAAATATCCAGCCCGCGTGGGATGGCTTTTACAGGACTCACAAACAACACCACAAACTTCTCATTGTGAAGTTTTCCTTAGAAGGGTCTCCAATTTAAAGAGTTCTGTCAATGCTGGGCGAGGTGGCTCATGCCTGTAATCCCAGGAACTGGGGAGGAAGAGAGAGGAGGATTGCTGAGCTCACGGCTTGCCTGAGCCCTTCAATCATTCTTGGTACCATAATTCCTAGGTGCCACAGTTTGGATCTTAAATGCTGCCAAAAGCTCAGATACTGGAGATATAGTCCTGGGTCTGTGTTACTGGGAGGTGCCGACATCACTCAAAGCAAAAGGACCCCCAAGTCCGCATTGCGGCTCTCAAACTCTGAGCCAAGTCAAAGCTTTCCTTTATAAGGTGATTTTCTCACATATGTGCTGTTATGCCAAACAGTTCACAAATACACTAAATTTAAACACAAATGAACCTAGGTTGAAGTTTCTCACTATAATTATGTGAGGATTCTAAATTGTCCTGAGGTAACTGCAGCTTAAGGTTCCCATCACTAATTTCTAATTTCTAAAACTTTTTTGAGTTTACATTTTTTTCTTATCAATTACTGTAGATTTCCCCAAACATCAGGTTATTTTAAAACTTCCTATATTTTGTGAGATAATATTCCTAATAAGTGATCAAGAATTTTCTTATACTGCATATATGTGTTTGGTTCAGTGCAGTTATGCTGTCACTATTACAGTGGTTTCATTGCAACTATAATGGCTCCTGTGTAAGACTAAAGACTGTTTATTGCTTTCCTCTATGTAGATATCCCTGATCTTTTAGAAGTGTTTCTGTGTTTATGAAGATCATGTTTATATAGTGGCCTACTCTCTCTTTTTTTTTGACCCAACTTTTTGCAGAAGTAACTAATTCAACATTAACGATATGTACTATTCAATGAGAATTTGAAAATAAGTCACATAGAGATACTATTCTTAATACAACCTTCCTATTTCCACCTCATCTAGGTTCTATGATCAGTTTGATGAACAGTTTCAAACAGTACAATGAATGTGCCTCTGTTTCTTTTGCCTTGCCTAAGGACACAAGTTGATGTGGCTTCTCTAAGCTTTTCATGAATTATAATGAAATATATTTATTGAATGCACTTTATTGGACTTGCATTCAGAAATTTTCCTATCTATTGTCATGTGATATGTATAAGGTAAATCAAGCAGTTGAGATATAAGGTAAATCCATACTTCAACTTTTATAGAAGAAGTAACAATCACTTAAACTAAGTTGTTTTTCTAAGAGTGCACAGAGAGTAAGGAAGGAAATTTAAGACATTTCTGTATGACTTTGTGAATATGACGCTCAGGGCTTATTTACTCCATGTTTACTGATGACTTCATTATACTCCTCTCAGCAAATGTGCTATTTTCCCTCTCCATTCATTACCTCTACAATGTAAATTGGTATCCTCATTAGTTTTATGTATTCTAAGAAGGTAGGACATAATTATTTACCTCCATCCTGTAAAATCTAGCTTGAATCTTTATAAATAATGCATTACCATCAAATATTTATTAAGTTGTTTTCTTCTGGAAATAAAGAATAATTTTAAACATATGTAGCATATACTGTACTTATTTTCCACTTTTATTTCAGTAATTCAGTGATGAAGTAAATAATCATAATTAGTATAATTGGGGGCATGTAGAAATTCTGTATTTTAATGAATTATTTAGAAAGAAAATAGTTTTGGCGTTTGTGTTTCATGGGATACATTTAGCAGCATCTACTCATTTTCTAAATGTAATAAGATTTATATAATCAATAAATATTACTTTAAATTCACACCTCTTACTGATATGTACTGTATTGTGCTATTACCCAGGACAAATAGACTAAATGCCTTAAATACTATATTACTAAATTAATAACTATTTGCATCATCTAAACCAAACCAACAATTTCTTTATTCCAGATGACATAGTGATGATTCATCTAAAAAGAAGTACATTAATTAGTACCTGGCAGAATTAGGAGTGCACATATCAAAAGATAATGCCAATAAAACATTAAATTATCATTTATTTTGATTAATTTGATTACAAATTAATTTCATTTAATCAAGCCAATCAAGTAGCTACTGTACAACTCCTACAGCAAAAAGAATGGGGTTTGAATTGAATTTTAAAATGTATTTTGTCCTCTGAATGAGTACAAATGATGTCTCACTTTTTAATGGTTAAATTAAAAGTTATTAACAGGCTACAATACATCTCATTAGATATGTATTTATTATTAATAATTCGAGCATGTAAAAGTAGAATAAAATCAATGTTGAATTAAAGTATCTGTCTTTCACTTTACTGTTTTAAAATAACATTGGTCTTTAGAAATAATTCATTTGCCTTTATAAATCAGATAAATTTATAAACACAAAGTATGAAATCTGGATTTAAAATGTCATCAATTCATATTTTCATTTCTAACTCTTATTCCTATCCATTTAGAAGCCATGCATTTTCAAAGGTGTGAGGAATTTAATTTCTTCCACTGCTTTCAATACAGAGGATAATAGCTTTAGCTTTCCCCTGGAAGAAATTTGATTTGTCACTGTGAATGACACTCATAATTTTTGGAAATATTCATTTCTATTTTCCAGCCATTGAAAGTGAACATTGATCTTAAGAGAAAGAATGTCAGTTATGTTTGGCTTTGTCACAACTTCAGTTCTCACATTTGAAATAAAGCATAGTACAGTCCATAGGTTCTATTTATGTAACATTGCTTTTAATTCACACCTATACCTAGGATTTTTTCCATAAATGCCACAGCAATATCTTTATGGAAACACATTGGAGAAGGACAGAGATTGGTTCTCTTGTTAGACATACTGTGCCATAAGTGCATGTGAGAATAAGGTTTAGAATTAGGTACAGAATAAAGTTGAATAGTGCAGAATAAGGTTCCACAAGAAGGTACCAGGGACATGTGAGAAGTGGTGATGGAGTGTGGAAGAGGAGTTGTAACGGGTGTGAGAACTTTAGTAGAAGCAGTGGCCAGAGAAACTGTTTACCAATCATTGAAGAGAGATGACAGTAAAAGAATGTGAGATTTTTTTTTTTTTTTTTGAGACAGGGTCTCGCTTTGTAGTTCAGGCTGACTCTGAACTCACTATGTAGCCCAGACAAGTCTCAACTCAGCAATCCTCCTGCCTCTGCCTCCCAAGTGCTGGGATTACAGGCGTGAGTCACCACGCCCAGCATTGTATGCGGTCACCGGGATCGAACTCAGGACCTTGCGCATGCGAGGCAGGCGCTGGAACCACTGAGCTAACCCTCCAGCCCCAAATCTGAGATATT
Source organism: Thryonomys swinderianus (assembly GCA_004025085.1). Classification (NCBI taxonomy): domain Eukaryota; kingdom Metazoa; phylum Chordata; class Mammalia; order Rodentia; family Thryonomyidae; genus Thryonomys; species Thryonomys swinderianus. The sequence continues at coordinate 1,646 of PVIC010032718.1, read as the reverse complement.
TTATACCCAACTTTGCCTTGGGCTAGAAACTGAGAAAACACTTTTTAAGCACTAGAAAACTTTCAATTTCTAATGAATAGTCATTTGCTAGTTATTTCAGACAAATACGCAGCAGGTTTCAAAACTTTTTCACAAGAAAAAATAAACATTTCCTCAATGTCTTTGCTGTAAATTTTATCATACATACAAAACATTGGCTTTGGTTCTGGAAATGATGAATAGGTTTGTAGACATACAGTGCATGGTTACTGTGAAAAAAACCCCACAGATATTGCAAAGAAAACTTGTCAAATTATCTGACAATTTTATAGATTCAAAGATAGTTGTTTAATTATGACTGAACTCCTTTATCTTTTAAAACAACCACATTCAATGTTTTATGTTTAGTTGTCAGAAAATAACTAAAAAGAGACTTTAAAATGGGATTTTTTCTACAAGTCATTTAAAAGAAGCAGAAATTCTTTTATTTCATTTTTTATTTGAATATATACAATTAGTGTAAAATTTATAAAAATCTTATGGATCAGAAGTTATGACATTGCTTTAATTGGGAAATAACTATTTCTAATGCATTCTTTTGTTATTCTCTGAAAAACATAACAGATAAGACAGAAAAAAATTAAAAGATTTTGTTGTCTTAGAACTGTCCAATTTTTGCATTGAGAGCCTAGATATCTAAAAGAAAGAGGGAAAATCTTTCTATCTACCTATCTTTCCTCTATTAAGCTTCTACTGCTGCATATTCTTTCTTGATTAATGCTACATGATTTCCCAGAAATTATTAGTTTTACGGCACCAGTAAGACTTTCTTAATAGTTTTAGTTCAAGTCATTCAGTTTTCTAGAGGTTGAAATGTAAGAAATTTCTGAATTTTAATTCTAAAATGTTCTGAGAACAAGAATAATGATTTTGGTAAAAACCTAAGTGTCACCTTACATATCACTAATAAACAATGAATTGCTTTCCCTAAGTCCAAACTTGTCCCTTGAAAGTCAAATTTTAATAATTTATAATATTTTTCAGCAGAGATTAACATACCAGCCGTAACTAACAGGAGAATATCTCATCCCATGGCTCAGAATTTGAGTCTGGAAAAGCTGTTAATAATCTATATTCTTATTGAGCACCTATTTGTAAACTGTCTTCTTGGGAATCATCTAGAAGGTTTTACCCACCTTGTTGCACAAATGACAAAAAGATGCAGTGCTGGGCCTAAATCGGTTTGTACGCTATGATAGAAATATAGAGCTTGTAGTTTATTCTCCAGTGATAATGGTAAATTAGAAGTTCCATACATATTTATTTACTACTGGAATATGCTCATTAAAAAGTGAAGAAAAGCTGGGCATGGTGGCTCTCGCCTGTAATCCCAGCACTCGGGAGGCAGAGACAGGAGGATTGATTGCTGAGTTCGAGGCTTGCCTAGGCTACATAGTGAGCTCAAGGGCAGCCTGAACTACAAAGCGAGACCCTGTCTCAAAAAAAAAAAAAAAAAAAAAAAAAAAAAAAAAAAAAAAAAAAAAAAAAAAAAAAAAAAAAAAAAAAAAAAAAAAAAAAAAAAAAAAAAAAAAAAAAAAAAAAAAAAAAAAAAAAAAAAAAAAAAAAAAAAAAAAAAAAAAAAAAAAAAAAAAAAAAAAAAAAAAAAA
>PVIC010032717.1:0-20528 GCA_004025085.1 Thryonomys swinderianus | reverse complement strand
TGTAGTTCAGGCTGGCCCTGAGCTCACTGTGTAGCCCAGGCAAACCTCAAACTCAGCAATCCTCCTGCCTCTGCCTCCCGAGTGCTAGGATTACAGGCGTGAGCCACCATGCCCGGCACTGTGGTATGTGGTGCTGATTGCTGGTTGATTGTTGGTGGGCGTGAGTCTCCATGCCCAGCATTGTATGTGGTTACTGGGATCGAACTCAGGACCTTGCACTTGCGAGGCAGGTGCTGGAACCACTGAGCTAAATCTCCGGCCCTTCTGGACTTTCTTTTAATTTGATTGTTTTCTACCTATCTTCCCAATATTCAGGAACACCTCATTCAGAGCTCTTAGAAGAAGTTGAATGCACTCCATCACCTCGATTAGCTCTCACATTGAAAGTAACAGGTCTTGGAACCACTCGTGAAGTTGAATTGCCACTCACCAATTTCAGATCAACCATCTTTTACTATGTACAAAAATTGCTTCAGTTATCCTGTAATGGCAATGTGAAGTCAGATAAACTTAGACGTATTTGGGAGCCAACATACACGTAAGAAATTTTAACCTAATCTTTTTTTAAACTTTTAAGTTTATGTTGTCATAGCATATAAGCCAAGAAGCACTGGGTTTGAAATTTTCAGATTATAGGAACAAATAAGAGCACTTCTTACTCTGATGTACGGTAGCTCAGTTTTAGAACTGAAAGAAATAGTAAAAATTGTTGAAAAGAGTGCTCTTTGAGCTCTGTGATTAAGATTGTATATTGTATATGAAGTCCTAAATATTTTCTATTTGCTTCTTTATTTGGAATGTGTGTGCTAAACTTACTCTTTGTTTATTAACAAATAATTATCAATGACCTTGGGTATGTTTAACATTTTTGTGTCTCTTCTAATCTGTAAAGTGAGAGGAGCTGTGATGACTTGATGAATTAATAAATGTCAAAGATTTTTCAGTACTTTCAAGGATGTAGTAAAGCTCAGTAAATACTAAGCTAGGTTTAATGATGTATACCTGTAATCTTGGCATTCTGGCAGCTGATCTTAAGTTTGAGCCTAGCCTGTGGAATTTAGAAACTTAGCAAGCTTCAGTCTCTAAATAAATGAAAAAGAGCTGGGCTTGTAATTCATTGTAAAGGCTCTATTTTTCAGCCTTCAGTGCCACAGAAGTATTAAAGAATCACTTTCCATTATTATTTCATAATGTAAACAGTAAGTTTGTCTTATAATAATTGTTAACTTGTTTTTTTGTTTTTGTTTGTTTTTTTCTTTTTGAGGCAGGGTCTCACTTTTTTTTGTAGTTTAGGCTGGCCCTGAGCTCACTATGTGGCCCAGGCTATCCTCAAACTCAACAGCAATCCTCCTGCCTCTGCCTCCTGAGTGCTGGGATTACAGGGGTGAGCTACCACACTTGGCTTTGTGGTGTATAGTACTGATTGCTGATTGTGGTATGTGGTATGGGTATCAAACTCCGGACCTTGCGCTTTTGAGGCAGGCACCAGAACCATGAGCTAAATTCCCGACCCTTGCTAACTTGCTAAGGTGTTTTTCTTATGTTCCCAACATCATTGATAAACTTTTATAATGTCCAATGAAAATTATATAAGTCCCTTTGAAATAAAACAGGCAATAATAATGAAAGTAATCATATTTTCCCCCCTTCAATTTTTATTAGGTTTTAAAAATTGATTTTATATCACTTACAGGAATATAAGCACTCATGATCATTGTTATGCCCAGCCTTTAGAGATAGACACAGAGAACTACCCCTTTTTTTTGTAACCATGTGTGAATGTCATTTTGCTTTTACAACAATATACATATTTCATAAAACGTGGTATATAATCTTTTTTTTTTTTTTTGAGACAGGGTCTCACTTTGTAGTTGAGGCTGGCTCTGAGCTCACTATGTAGTCCAGGCAAGCCTCGAACTCAGCAATCCTCCTGTCTCTGCCTCCCGGGTGCGGGGATTACAGGTGTGAGCCACCACGCCCGGCACTTTTTTTTTCCCTTTTTGAGACAGGGTCTCACTTTGTAGTTCAGGTTGGCTCTGAGCTCACTATGTAGTCCAGGCAAGCCTCGAACTCAGCAATCCTCCTGTCTCTGCCTCCCCAGTGCTGGGGTGACAGGCGTGAGCCACCACGCCCGGCACTGTGGTATGTGGTATTGATTGCTGGTGGGCGTGAGTCTCCACGCCCAGCATTGTATGTGGTTACCGGGGATTGAAATCAGGACCTTGCGCTTGAGAGGCAAGCGCCGGAACCACTGAGCTAACCCTCCGGCCCCAAGTCTAGAACTTTTAAAGATTATATACCACGGGCCGTTAGATTATATACCACGGGCCATTAGATTATATACCATGGGCTGTTAGCTCAGTTGTTCCGGCGCCTCCCTCGCAAGCGCAAGGTCCTGAGTTCGATCCCCGGTAACCACATACAATGCTGGGCGTGGAGACTCACGCCCACCAGCAATCAATACCACATACCACAGTGCCGGGCGTGGTGGCTCGCGCCTGTCACCCCAGCACTCGGGAGGCAGAGACAGGAGGATTGCTGAGTTCGAGGCTTGCCTGGACTACATAGTGAGCTCAGAGCCAACCTGAACTACAAAGTGAGACCCTGTCTCAAAAAGGGAAAAAAAAAAGTGCCGGGCGTGGTGGCTCATGCCTGTAATCCCCGCACCCGGGAGGCAGAGACAGGAGGATTGCTGAGTTCCAGGCTTGCCTGGACTACATAGTGAGCTCAGAGCCAGCCTGAACTACAAAGTGAGACCCTGTCTCAAAAAAAAAAAAGGGAAAAAAAAAGTTCTAGACTTGATGAGCCCTTTTTTAGACCTGAAAGTGCTAGAATTTTTACATCATAACTTAGGAATATCGTTTCTGCTACTTTCCCTTATGTTAACAAATAGATACTGTTTTCTTAAAATTTTTTTTGAAGCTGGGTGACACACACCTGTAATTTTAGCTTCTCAGGAAGCTGAGGCAAAAGGATCACAAGTTGGAGCCTAGCTTTGGCATGTTAGTGAGACCTTAACTCAGAATAAATGAAGACAGGTTGAGGTATAACTCAGTAGAACACATACCAAGGATGTACAAGGCCCTGGGATTCCATCCCAACTCTGCTAAAACAAAATCTTCAGTTCAGTTTTTAATGTATCATAATATGTAGTAAATGGTATCATCCACCTATTTTTTAAAGAGTTGACAAGCCAGAGATTTAGCTCAGTGGTTCTGATGCCTGCCTAGCAAGCACAAGGTCCCTGGTTCCATCCCTGGTAACCATATACAACAACACCGGGTGTGACAACTCATGCCCACCGGCAGTCAGTACCACATACTACAATGCTGGACATGGTGGCTCACACCTGTAATCCCAGCACTTGAGAGGCAGAGGCAGGAGGATTGCTGAGTTCCAGGCTTGCCTGGGCTACATAGTGAGCTCAGGGCCAGCCTGAAGTACAAAGTGAGATCCTGTCTCCAAAAAAAAAAGCATTGGAGCCTTACTGGAAGTAATTACAAACATGATTTATGAATTAACTTAAATAATGTCTTCATGTTTAGAATCATGTACAGAGAAATGAAGGATTCTGACAAAGAAAAGGAAAATGGGAAAATGGTAAGTTAATTTTAGAAAATGGTTCTTACCCTTGACTAGTAAAGAAAAGGAAAAACTAACATTGTTGCATTTGAACATTTGAGGAGAAAAGAATGACTAACTGGAATTCTTTATAGTACATGCATGATTTTAAAGCTGCCTCATGTAATGCATGTGAACTGTTATGGACTTTATTTTTGGGAAAGGCCAACATTTGGTTTTTCCTGTTGTAGGGTTGCTGGTCTATAGAGCATGTGGAGCAGTACCTTGGCACTGATGAATTACCAAAGAATGACTTGATAACCTACCTGCAGAAGAATGCAGACGCCTCTTTCCTGCGCCACTGGAAATTAACTGGCACTAATAAAAGTATTAGGAAAAACAGAAATTGTTCTCAGCTCATAGCTGCATATAAGGTATATATTGGCATCAAACCACTATTTTGAATGGCTTTATGCTTTTTTTTTGCAGTTTTAAAAGCTTAAGGGGCTGGGGTTGTAGCTCAGCAATAGAGCATTTACCTAGCATGTGAGAGGTATTGTTTGATTCCTAGCACCACACACATGCAAAAGAGGGGAGAGGTACATTGTAACATTTAAAAAAAATAAATTTGCATAACATTGTTAATGGTCCAATGCTAAAATTTCAGATATGGTTTTGGCATTGGTTCTCAATATAGAGTTCGTATTAATTAATTAATTAATTAAGACAGGGTCTTGCTTTGTAGTTCAGGCTGGCCTTGAGCTCACTATGTAGCCCAGGCAAGCCTCGAACTCAGCAGTCCTCCTGCCTCTGCCTTCCAAGTGCTGGGATTACAGGCTTGAGCCACCAAGCCTGGCATTTGTGGTATGAGGTACTACTGATTGCCAGTGAGCGTGGCCACCATGCCCAGTGTGGTTGTATGTGGTTACCTGGGATTGAACCAGGGACCTTGCACTTGCCGGGCAGGCATTGGAGCCACTGAGCCAAATCTCCGGCCCTCAATGTTTTTTTTGCTGTATGTTACTGTGTCTATATTTCAAAAGAAGAAAGCAATTTATGAAAAATTCAAATTTATACCAACAGAATGACATAATGCATGTTTTTTTTTTCTTTTTTTTTTTTTTTTGAGACAGGGTCTCCCTTTGTAGTTCAGGTTGCCCTGAGCTCACTGTGTAGCCCAGGGAAGCCTTGAACTCTTGGCAATTCTCTTGCCTCTGCCTCCCAAGTGTTGGGATTATAAGCCTGAGCCACCACACTAGCATGGTGGTATGTGGTACTGATTGCCGGTGCTCATGCCCAATATTGTTGTATGTGGTTACTGGGGATTGAACCAGGGACCTTGTTCTTGCTAGGTAGGCACCGGAACCACTGAGCTAAATCTCTAGTCCCAGTGTTTCTGAAAATGTGATCAGTAGACAATATATTTTTTTAATGGACAATATCATTAATTACTTCTTCAGGATTTTTGTGAACATGGATCAAAGTCTGGATTACATCAGAGTGCGATTTCTGCTCTCCAAAATAGTGACATTCTTAATCTGACAAAAGAACAGCCTCAGGCCAAAGCAGGCAATGGACAGAACTCTTGTGGAGTAGAAGATGTTCTTCAGCTTCTGCGTATTCTGTATATAGTTGCAAGTGACCCTTACGCAAGAATATCCCAAGAAGGTCTGTAGGAAACCTTTGCGTTTTTTTTGTGTTTTTTTTGTTTTTTTTTTGAGATAGGGTCCCGCTTTGTAGTTCAGGCTGCCTCTGAGCTCACTATGTAGCCAGGGCAAACCTCAGACTCACAACAATCTTCTTGCCTCTGCCTCCCAAGTGCTGGGATTTCAGGTGTGAGTCGTCATGCGTGGCGTTATGGTGTGTGGTACTGATTGCTGAGATTATGCCTAGCATTGTGGTCTGGTTACTGGCTATGGAGCTCAGGAGCTTCCTCCTGTGAGACAGACACCAGGACCACTGAGCTAAATCTCTGGCCCTTTATTGTATTTCTATAGCATTTTTAAAGCCAGTTTATTTTATTAATTTTGATAAATCAATTTTATAGATGGTGAGGAGCAGCCTCAGTTTACTTTTCCACCGGATGAATTTACTAGCAAAAAAATCACAACAAAAATTTTGCAGCAGATTGAGGTAACAAAATCACTTGATGAACTTTTCATTCTAAAACTGTTGTACTTTTCACAGAATTCTCTTCCTTTTCTGCCTCTTACTTTCATTTGGTCTTATTTAGTAATTTGAGCCATGTGGTCTTTTGTTATTATGTTTGCACTAATGAATTGAGATTGGCTTTATCACTGAAATACTGTTACTTGTCAATTTGCAGGAACCATTGGCATTGGCTAGTGGAGCTCTGCCAGACTGGTGTGAACAGTTAACCAGCAAGTGTCCTTTTCTAATACCATTTGAAACTAGACAGCTTTATTTCACATGTACAGCATTTGGTGCATCAAGGTAGTACATCTTTTTATGTTTTTGGAGTAAATATTGTTTACATAAATTTAAAATGTATAAATACACTGTTTTGTTGATGTTTTTGGTATTGAAGATTAAATCCAGGGCCTTGTGCATACTGGGCATGTGCTCTACCATTGAGCTATATCCCCACTTATTCTTCACATTTTGAGAAAAAGGTCTTGGTGAATAGCACAGAATGGCCTCTGACAAATATGTTGTTAAGACCACTGTCAACACCAGGCATGGTGGTGCAGGCTGTAATTCTAGCACTCAGGAAGCTGAAGCAGGAGGATCTCTATGAGTTCGATGATCGAAGCCATCCTGGGCTATGTAGTAAATTCAAAGCCAGCCTGAACCACATAGTAAGATCCTGTCTTAGAAAATGGCTGAGGGCAGGAATAAGTATTGTATTCTTGTAAAAAAGTTGTCATCAGGGCTGGAGATTTAGCTCAGTGGTTCCAGCACCTGCCTCACAAGCTCAAGGTCCTGAGTTCAGTTGGCAACTGTAAAGAATGCTGGGTGTGATGACTCATGCCCACCAGCAATCAATACCCCATACCACAGTGCCAGGCATGGTAGCTTACGCCTGTAATCCCAGCACTCTGGGAGGCAGAGGCAGGAGGATTACTGAGTTCCAGGCTTGGCTGGGCTACATAGTGAGCTCAGGGCCAACCTGAACTACAAAGCGAGACTCTGTCTCAAAAAAAAAAAAAAGTTGTCTTCATGTAAAATTTTCCATTTCCAGTTCTATATATGCATTATTGGAGTAACGTGTATAGACTCAGATATTTCACATCACCTAACATCTAGTAACATGCACATAGGATTGTTAAAATTCTTAGCAGTACCAAATAATGTATTTGCAAGTAGCTCTCGTTTTTAAATATATCTTCTTTCTTCTGATGATCATTTTTGTCTTACAGACTATACTAATAGTGTACTACCTAGTATATTACATATTTTACTTAGTTTTGTATCTGTTTTCCATACCTAGATCAGTATTTCATGAGGGTAGGATATTGTGGTTGTTTTGCTTTCTGATCTCGCTAAAGCACTGTGTATAGCTGGTACATAGTAGGTATTCAGTAGTTTATTAGGTGATTGTGTACTCTGAATACTCTGTCAAAGTAGATGTAAAATAACTTAAAATATAGCTGTTTTCTTTGCTGGTAAGTTACTTTTTTCTAAAATTTAATACCACGTACAAAGCATTTGTATCAATAGAACTCTAGGCTTGTTGTAATAAGTGGTATTTCTTAGTATTTCTGTTGTATAGATAAGGATATTATCAGATTACATAGTTGATTTGCTGAGATTACAAATAAAAGTAGTAGCACACATGATTTGTTTGGTGCCCTTTGTTGTTGTTTTTTTTTTTTTTTTGAGACAGGATCTTGCTTTGTAGTTCAGGCTGGCCCTGAGCTCAGTATGTAGTCCAGGCAAGCCTGGAACTCAGCAATCCTCCTGCCTCTGCCTCTTGTGTGCTGGAATTATAGGCAGTAGCCACCATACCCAGCATTGTGGAATGTGGTACTGATGCTGGTGGGAATCAGTTACCACACCTGGTATTGTTGTATGTGGTTACTGGGGATAGAATTCAGGGCCTTTTGCTTGCTAGGCAGACGCCAGAACCACTGAGCTAAATCTCCAGCCCTCTTTTTGCCTTTTTTTTTTTTTTTTTTTTTTTTAATTTGAGACAGGGTCAGCAATCCTCCTGTCTCTGCTCCCCAGTGTTGGGATTACAGGCGTGAGCCCGGCACTAGGGTATGTGGTACTGATTGCTGGTTGATTGCTGGTGGGCGTGAGTCTCCACACCCAGCCTTGTATGTGGTTACTGGGGATTGAACTCAGGACCTTGCGCTTGCAAGGCAGGCGCCGGAACCACTGAGCTAACCCTCCGGCCCATCTTTTTTGCTTATTTTGAGACAAGGTCTTGCTAGGTAGTTCAAACTGGCCTCGAACTCACTATGTAGCCCAGATTAGCCTTGAACTCAATGGCGATCCTCCTGTCTCAGCCTCCTGAGTGCTGGATTACATTTATGCACTACCACCATGCTCCATTAGCACAAATGAGTATAGGACCTTTATGTTCTTCTGAGTTAGAGGTATTTCTTTCATCCTAGATGGATTAGCTTTGGGTTTAACCATTCTTAAGTGATTTTCAGTTTGTTATGGAAATGAAGGTGAATGTATCTTAGTTTTTCTTTTTTTTTTTTTTTGAGACAGGGTCTCGCTTTGTAGTTCAGGCTGGCCCAGAGCTCACTATGTAGCCCAGGCAAGCCTCAAACTCAGCAATTCTCCTGTCTCTGCCTCCCGAGTGCTGGGATTACAGGTGTGAGCCACCACGCCCGGCAATGTATTTTAGTTTTTCTGATAGGAACTGTTTGTATTTTTGATGCATTATCCGATGTTCCACCATCTGTTTAATCACTAAATAAAACAGGGAAGAGGTAGACCCAGTAGTTTTCTCAGTTTAAAGGAGATTATAATAAAAAGAATTTCATAAATTCTTACTTAGGAAGTTTTTATGCAGTTAAAAAACTAGTATGTAACTAAGGATGGTGGCATATGCCTGAAATCCCAGCACACAAGAGTATGAGGCAGAGCTGGAGATTTAGCTCACTGGTTCCACTGTCTGCCTCACAAGCACAAGTTCGATCCCTGGCACCATATAACAGTGCTGGGTGTGGTGCCTCAGGTCTGTAATCCCAGCAGAGGGGAGGCAGAAGCAGGAGGATTGCTGTGAGTTGAAGGCTGACCTGGGCTACATATGAGTTCAGGACAAGTCTGAACTACAAAGTCAGACCCTATCTCAAAAATCAAAACAAAAAGAAACAAACTAAAAATAGTATGATGCAGGACAGTTATAAGTTACAAAGCAGCCTGAGTTTTATATTGTTTTGCCAGCCTGAGGGATTATATAGTGAGATAAAGTCTCAGAAGGTGGGGGGTTGCTGAGAATATAGCTCTATGTGAAGGCTCTTGGCTCAATTGCCAGTACTGTGAACAGAAAAAAAGTTTAAAAACACCCAAGTAAATACTGTCCTTTAAAATTTCTAGTCTTTGTATTCTGTTGCTGGTTGAATAGTATATTTTGCTTCTAAAATATGTTATTACTGTATACATATTTTCCTGTTTCAGAGCAATAGTGTGGTTGCAAAACCGACGTGAAGCCACTGTGGAGAGAACAAGGACCACAAGCAGTGTAAGGCGAGATGATCCAGGGGAGTTTAGAGTTGGTCGCCTCAAGCATGAAAGAGTCAAAGTTCCACGAGGTGAATCACTAATGGAATGGGCTGAGAATGTGATGCAAATACACGCTGATCGGAAATCAGTTCTTGAGGTAACTTACATAAAATAACATTGTTTTAGGGAAAAGAAATGACACCAAGTGAGTCTTTCCTTCACTGCTTCAAAACTCAAATTTGAAAAGGGATTTCTAGGAGGCAGCCTTCTTTTCATCTCATAATAGAATGCTGTCCACCATCCTTGGAGTCAGTATTTTTCGAGGTCTTCATTTGTGGCGTGTCTAGAGTATTGGAGGTCAAACCCAGTGCCTCATTATTTTGAGATTGACTCTGTGTTGCATAGTCTGGCCTCGAACTGACAAATTTGTTGCCTCAGCCTCCCAAATAGCTGGTATTACAGGCACACACCACCATGCCAGGTTTAAAGTCTTGAGTATTTAATGAGCAGGAAAGAACATCTGTACTTGTGTTCTTGGCAAAGTCTGAAGGCCACTACCTACTTTTAACAAATAATAATACAACAGATTATTTTTTTCTTTTTTTGGAACAGGGTCTCACTTTGTAGTTCAGACTGGCCCTGAGCTCACTGTGTAGCCCAGGCAAGCCTAGAACTCAGCAATCCTCCTGCCTCTGCTTCCTGAGTGCTGGGATTACAGGTGTGAACCACCACGCCCAGCACTGTGGTATGTGGTTCTAATTGCTGTATGTGGTTACCAGGGTTTGAACCAGGTACCTTGTGCTAGTTAGATAGGCGCTGGAACCACTGAGCTAAATCTTTTGCCCTCTTTTAGGTTTTTGAGACAGACTCTTGTATGTGGTTACTGGGGGATTGAACCAGGAACCTTTCCCTTGCTAGACAGGCATTGGAACCATTGGGCTAAATCTCCAGCTCTCTTTTTGGTTTTTGAGACAAGCTCTTGTTTTATAGCCTGAGGTGACCTCACATTCGGGACAGTTCTTCCTGGCTCAGCTTCCTGAACACTAGGATTACAGTCATGTGCCACCATTCCTATCAAGGATTCTTTTTGATAGTCTAAATTTTGTTTTATTAAGCTGGTCGTTAGATAATCTGCATTTTTAGTACACTGTTCTGTAGCATTGTTTTACCTATAATGTGCTTCATTTTATATTAGTTTGTATTGAGAGATGTTACAGTGTAGAACTATGGAATTTGATATATCCTATAGAGATGCTATTGTAGATATTGTTAATTATATTTCATAAACATACTATTATTGGAGGAACTGCAGAAATATCTATCACAGATTTGAAACAATTGGTTTGATCTTTTGGTTCTCAACTTGACTGAAGATGTCTAGAAGTCTAGACAATACTTTATCGGTTTTGCTGTGTGTACAAACTTTCTTTGCCTTTATCTTATTTCTCCTGTCTTTGTATTCTTCTACTACATAATCCTAAGTTTTTCTTTTACCGTGTACTGTTTTTATAAGAAATTTCAAGTCATTTTTTCAAGAGGAACAGTATGGTCAAAAATCTTTGAAGTGATTATCTAAAATGACAAACAAGTGGAAGAATTCAGGTGTTGTTAATCATGAAGACACATATAACAATCTATATATATCATTATTTTCCTAAAGCTGATGATTTAACCTTTATCTGAAATTTGTTTTTCTTTGTTGTTAAAAAGCAGGTACAGTGGTACCTTGGTTCATGAATAACTCTGCCACCGTGCTCTTTTCCACACAAACAGAAAAATGGGGCTGTTTTCCAGAATTGTATAACACATTAAGTTAGTCACCTGAGTGCCACTGTAATTCTACATGGTTATTGTAAGAAGTGATTGGCACTCTCTTTATTTGATTTTTTTTTTTTTTCAGTACCAGGGATTGAACTCAAAACCTTGGGCTTGTGAAGCAGGCATTGGTGCTACTGAGTTAAATTCCAGACTTACCACTCCTTTTAGAAATGCTAGAATAAAATTTCTATATTGCTTTTAATACACCTCACTGCTGTTGTTTAAAAAAAACAAAGTGTGCCACTGGATCAGATATGACATATTTTAGTACTTTCAAGTTCACTTTTCTCTATTATTTATTTGTTCTTATTTTAGGTTGAGTTTTTAGGAGAAGAAGGTACTGGTTTGGGACCCACATTAGAATTTTATGCTCTGGTGGCAGCAGAATTCCAGAGGACTGACTTGGGAGCATGGCTTTGTGATGATAACTTCCCAGATGATGAATCTCGTCATGTAAGGTTTATTTCTCATTTGTGATCTGAGTTGTGATTCTGCTTTTGGAAAGTGTTATGTTTCACTTTTAAAACCTAGCCAGATTTTGTGACTCTACTTTTATTATTAAATAATCTTGACATTATTAAAATATTTCTAAAGGATGTGATTGTGAGATGTATATAAATTATACCAATAAAGAATTCAATTTAAAAAAATATTTCTAAAGGATAGACTTTTTTTTTTTTTTTTTTTTTTTTGCTTTTTGAGACAGGGTCTCGCGTTGTAGTTCAGGCTGGCCCTGAGCTCACTATGGTGCCCAGGCAAGCCGCTGCGAACTCAGCAATCCTCCTGTCTCTGCCTCCCGAGTGCTGGGATTACAGGCGTGAGCCACCACGCCTAGCATTTTAGTATGCGGTGTTGATTGTTGGTGGGCATGTCTCCACGCCCAGCGTTATATGCGGTTACTGGGATCGAACTCAGGTCCTTGTGCTTGCGAGGCAGGCAACGGAACCACTGAGCTAACCCTTCGGCCCAAGGATAGACTTTTAAAAAATATTTAACAAAATATATATTTTAGAGAACTGAATTCATGAAGGTGTTCACTGTTTATGGATTTTTTTTCCTTTGGTAGAATGATGATTAGTGTAGTTTCAGTTACCTTTTGTTTAATTTTGTTTGCATTTCTGCTACTAAAAAATTAGGTTGATCTTGGTGGTGGAGTGAAACCTCCTGGATACTATGTACAGAGATCATGTGGACTGTTCACAGCGCCATTTCCACAAGACAGTGATGAGCTTGAAAGGATCACAAAACTCTTTCATTTCCTTGGAATTTTCTTGGCCAAATGCATTCAAGACAATAGACTTGTGGACTTACCCATTTCTAAACCTTTTTTTAAACTTATGTGTATGGGAGACATTAAAAGCAATATGAGTAAACTGATCTATGAGTCACGAGGTGATAGAGACTTGCACTGTACTGAAAGCCAGTCTGAAGCTTCTACAGAGGAAGGCCATGACTCACTCTCAGTAGGAAGTTTTGAAGAAGATTCAAAATCAGAATTTATTCTTGATCCCCCTAAGCCCAAACCCCCAGCTTGGTTTAATGGAATTTTGACCTGGGAAGACTTTGAACTAGTAAACCCACACAGAGCCAGATTTTTAAAAGAAATTAAAGACCTTGCCATCAAGAGACGCCAGATTTTAAGCAACAGAGGTCTTTCTGAAGATGAGAAGAACACAAAATTACAGGAACTAGTGCTGAAGAATCCATCAGGTTCTGGACCTCCACTTAGCATAGAGGATTTAGGGTAAGCTTTGGCTATGCATTTTTTCAATTTAATGACTAAGTTCTACAGTTTCTGTTGCTCTGTCCTCATCGGTTATCTAAGGTTCCAAATGTAGTAAGTTTATATATCTTGTCCAAAAAGAAAAGCACAACAATATTTATATATATTCTACTTGGCAAAGCTTAAAAATCATTTGGTTGAAAAGTAAGCTTTCTTAACTGCAGCACATCATTTTTTTATATTTTGGAGGCAGTGTCTCACTACATACTCCAATTGCCTTTCTGGGATTATAGGCGTGTGCTACCATGTCCAGCATTTTAAAATTCTGCTATAATTATTATAACTTCTAACATTTTTTGTGTTTTGGAGCTGACTACAAGATTTCATATTTTTCTTTTTTGTGTTTCCTGATAATACTGAAAAGTTATGTTTGATAAGTGGTTATACAGTTAGTGCTACATAACAGTATTTCAGAGAACAGTGTACTGTATATATATTGAGGGTAGTTCCATACTATTTTAATTAAGCTAAACATTTCTATCAACTATTTTTACTATATTCTTTTTATGTGTAGGCTTTTTTTTTTTTTTTTTTGAGACAGGATCTTGCTTTGTAGTTTAGGCTGGCCCTGAGCTCACTATGTAACTCAGGCAAGCCTCGAACTCAGCAGTCCTCCTGCCTCTGCCTCCTCAGTGCTGGGATTACAGGTGTGAGCCATCACGCCCAGCACTGTGGTAGGTGGTACTGATTGCTGGTGAGCGTGAGTCACCATGCCCGTTATTGTTGTATGTGGTTACCAGGGATGGAACCAGGGACCCTGCCCTTTCTAGGCAGGCGCCGGAACCACTGAGCTAAACCTTTGCCCCTCAATCTTTTCTCAAAAGTCTTTCAGTGTTAGAGATCAAACCCAGGGCCTTGCACATGCTAGCCCTGGCCTAGTAGATTGTGTGTATAGAATTTTGCATTTAAAAACTAGGGTCACAGGTACAGGACTCTGCATTTAATCCCCAGCATCACTAAACCAACCAATAACAGGCCTCATGTTTATATCTTCGATGGTATAATGATCTTATTGTTCAAGGAGGAAGGCATTCATAGTTTTAGTAGCAGTGTTATGAAAATAAAAACTGATAGTCGCTGAGTGTCACTTAATCTAACCTTTTTGTTTACTCAGTTTAAATTTCCAGTTTTGCCCTTCTTCAAGAATATATGGTTTTACAGCTGTGGATCTCAAGCCAAGTGGTGAAGATGAGGTAAAGATTTTGCATTTAACATAGTTGTTAAGTTTTGAACCATCCTTTTAAAAAGCTAGTTGGAGTAGGTGCTACTGAATTCATCATGGATATTCATGATTATACTGGTAATTTTTCTTTTGCAGATAATAACAATGGATAATGCAGAAGAATATGTAGATTTGATGTTTGACTTCTGTATGCATACAGGTATTCAGAAACAGATGGAAGCCTTCCGAGGTAATTTGAAAGGGTAATTCTCCTCCCTTTTACTTTGAGACAGTGGAAGTTAAGGTCAGGACTGTTGGCAGTCACTATACCTGCCTTCTAGTTTCCTCTAGTCCTTCAGATATTTAGGTCCTAGAGTAGTCACAATAAGTTGGAATGCATTTGCAAGTTGTCTCTATCTTCATTTGCTCTTGTAGAGTTGAAGGGACCTGGTTTTGCCCCTTCATTTGTTGTTGCATACATTCTACATTATATGATAGGGATGAATTAAACCATGAAAAGTTCTTCAGGTCAAATGGGCAAAAGTATATTAGAATGTAAATCACTTTTGAAAACTGCACAGTTTTGTCTGTTCATATGAAAGAGAGCTAGTGAGCTCCAGGTTGGGTACTTATAAAAATTTGGCTGGGTCTGGGTGTGGTAGCTCACACCTGTAATCCCAGCCCTCGGGAGGCAGAGACAGGAAGATTGCTGAGTTTGAGGCTTGCCTGGGCTACGTAGTGAGCTCAGGGCCAGCCTGAACTACAAAGCGAGACTCTGTCTCAAAAAAAAAAAAAAATTTGGTTGGTGACCATAGTGACTGAATATTCTTTCTTAATTCACATTTGTCGTGTTAACAGAGATGTTTATACTTAACATCATAGCACAATTTTAATTTCAAACTATCCAAGTTTAGAGTTACTCAAGCATTTATGAATTGTTTCCATCTTTTCTTTGTTGATTTGAAATTTGGTCTTTTTTAGTCATAACTTTTCTCAGAAGCTGAGTTGTGTGTTTTTTCTGTATGTATAATGTAGATGGATTTAATAAAGTTTTTCCAATGGAGAAATTAAGTTCCTTTAGCCATGAAGAAGTCCAGATGATTCTTTGTGGAAACCAGTCACCATCCTGGGCAGCAGAGGATATTATCAATTACACTGAACCTAAGCTGGGCTATACACGGGACAGGTATGTGTTACTAATTTTGAAGATCTACAAAATTGTTTATACCCAAAAATCAAATGGTAAGTTCTCTGAAGAACTGTAACTCAATGAATTACATGCACAAAATAGATGAGAAAGCAGTGAATATACCAAGATATATATCCTTTGATAAGGTTGAGAGAATACAAAAAGACAATTGAATTGTAGCTTGTGTTTACATTCCTTTTCTCCTTATGTTCTAATTGTTCATTATCTTTTAAGTTGGGTAAATTACAAACCCTTAGGCTACCTTTGCGTATGTCAAACTTTTGACTGAACAAAAATATACAATCGTGTATACATCTTAGAGTTTTCACAAAGTGAATATATCTATATATTAATATCTAGAATGAAAACTTCAAAAGTCTCCTTTTCTATCATATTCTTTTCTGGCAATTCAGTCACTGTTCATTGATTAATTTGCTTGCCTTTTAGCTTGAATAAATGAATCATAATCTCCATTCTTTATGGTTTCACTTAATAGTTTTATGAAGTTCATTCATGTTGTGCCATATAGCAGTAGTAGATTTCACTGATAGGAGTATCTTGTTACAGAAATCTATCATAAGGTAATTTTTCTCTATCAGAACAGAAATTGGTTTTTTGGTCCCTTTTAATAAATTTATCCTCATAAGAATTAATTATGCTGTGCATCTTGAACTTTTCTGACTTGGTTGAATGTTCAATGTTATATTCCATTGCTGTTACTCTTTGTAAGTGTAAGACGATCTTTGGAGGACTGTCTAATGTTTTAATCATCGCATATATCATCCTGTTTCTTACTTATTCCATTGTCTTTAGATAATTCTGTTCTTCAAATATGTGGATATTGTTTTTGGGGATTAGTCAATTGCTGGCTTTACCAAGCATTAGTGGGGTTTTCAACTTAAACCTATTGTCAAATCATTGTAACTAGACTTTTGTTCTTTTAGCCCTGGTTTCCTGAGATTTGTGAGGGTTCTATGTGGCATGTCTTCAGATGAAAGGAAAGCATTTCTGCAGTTTACCACTGGTTGTTCAACTCTACCCCCAGGTGGACTGGCTAATTTGCATCCCAGGCTCACGGTTGTACGCAAGGTACACAGACTTCCTAGCTAATGCAGAATCTAAATGGAGTTTATTTACTGAAGGTTGAAAGGAAGAATAAAATATTTAAACTGAAGGTCTTCTGTCACTTTCACTTTCCTTCCATAGGTTGATGCTACTGATGCAAGTTATCCATCAGTCAATACATGTGTGCATTACCTGAAGTTACCTGAATATTCTTCTGAGGAGATCATGAGAGAGCGCTTGCTAGCTGCTACAATGGAGAAAGGCTTTCATCTCAATTGAGTTTTGAAGTACAATGGGAGACATCAGACTTCTAAAATATTAGTGAAGCCTCTTGTGTTTGTGTGCAGAGAAGTTTATGATCCTCCACGCTAATGATACATGCCTTTATTTCCACCATTAAGGCTTTCAGAACATGTGGAATAAGTTTTGTAGCTGCTAATGACAAACAAATCCTTTACCCAGCCAGCAGGTATATAGCACAGAACACTGTGTTGCTTTACAAGGGCTTATGTGACTGGAATAAGGTGGTCCTACTTGACTGTCCCAAAGAACAGCTTCTCAGACTTCAGTGTTCACTGGTAAATTTCTAACAGTGTATTTGTGTAAAGTTTGTCATTTCATTCTCAGTACACTACAGTTGCCATCACTGATCTCCATTTTGCTGGCTTTTAAGCTACTTGGTCAAAAACCTTTCCCTCTAAAAACATAGAAAATTAATGAGCATCTCAAGCTTTTTCTTTGCCTTTTTAATAATGCCTGCACTATCAGATTATTGTAGGGTTTTCTCTTTTGTTTGGCATATAATCATGCACAACCTTTTTATTTCTTTGAGGTGGGAGTATATTTTTATTTCTTAAATGCCATACTATAAAGATCAAATTCTTAAGTGTGTTTGTGCAGCTCAAAAATAAAGATATATGAAGGGGGGAACACTGGTCTAGGTGCAAGGCACACTTAAAGCAAGTTCTATGGTTGTATTTTCTTTGTATATTATAAACATTTATTTAACTTGTTGCAGTTTGAAGTAAAAAATTTCCAAAATGTATGCTCAACAATAATCATTAAAATGTTTGCAGCGTACAGAACTGTGTCATGTGGTAATTCAATGCAGTAATCAGATTAAAAACTTACCCAAATAATTTTTTTTTTTGAGACAAAGAGTATTGCTTTGTAGTTCAGGCTGGCCCTGAGCTCACTATGTAGCCCAGGCAAGCCTGGAACTCAGCAATCCTCCTGACTCTGCCTCCCAAGTGCTGAGATTATAGGCATGAGCCACCACCTGGTATTGTGGTATGTGGTTATATGGTTACTGGGGATTGAACTCAGGACCATGCGCTTGCCAGGCAGATGCTAGAACCACTAAGCTAAATCCCTGGTCCCTACCTAAATAATTTTCATTCTCTTTCAGATTTTGCTTTTTTTCTTGTTTTAATTTTTTTGTTAAATAGCATTTTATATACACCTCATGATCACATTCAACAATGAGAATTTGTAACAGTATATGACATGACTTAATTATCATTTTTTCCAGTTCCCCTACCCACTGTACAACCCCCAATCCCATATATATATATATATATTGTTTCCTTTTTTATTTACTATCACAATTTTTCTTTGTGCTCGTTACTCCGATCCCCCATTTCCCTTTGGATATTTTCTATTTTACAGTGTCTATCATACATTCTAGGGTTTATTTACATTTTCAGTTGCTCATACCAGAGAAAAGATAACGGTATTTAATGCATCTGTGACCTTTTTTTTTTTTTTTTTTTTTTTTTTTTTTTTTTTTTTTTTTTTTTTTTTGAGACAGGGTCTTGCTTTGTAGTTCGGACTGGCTCTGAGCTCACTATGTAGCCCAGGCAAGCTTCGAACGCAGCAATCCTCCTGTCTCTTCCTCCCGAGTGCTGGGATTACAGGTGTGAGCCACCACACCCGGCTCTGTGACCTATTTTATTTCACTTATGAGTATCTGAAATACACCAATAAATGTGGGTTTTTTTTTTTTTTTTTGAGACAGGGTCTAGCTTTGTAGTTCAGGCTGGCTCTGAGCTCACTATGTAGCCCAGGCAAGCCTTGAACTCAGCAATCCTCTTGCCTCTGCCTCCTGAGAGCTGGGATTACAGGCATGAGCCACCATGCCCGGCACTGCGGTATGTGGTATTGATGGCCGGTGGGCGTGAGTCTCCACACCCAGCATTGTATGTGGTTACCGGGGATTGAACTCAGGACCTTGTGCTTGCGAGGCAGGTGCTGGAACCACTGAGCTAACCCTCCGGCCCTGGTTTTTTTTTTTTGGTTTTTTTTTTGAGATACTTTCTCACTTTGTAGTGGCCCTGAGCTCACTATATAGCCCAGGCAAGGCTGGAACTCAGCAATCCTCCTGCCTCTGCCTCCTGAGTGCTGGGATTACAGGTGTGAGCCACTGCGCCCAGCACTGTGGTATGGGCTACTGATTGCTTGTGGGGGTGAGTCACCACACCTGGTATCTTTGTTTGTGGTTACCAGGGATCAAACTCAGGACCTTGTGCTTGCTAGGCAGGCATCGGAATCACTGAGCTAAATCTCCAGCCCCTCCCTCTGTAAATGTTGCTTCAAAAAATGTTTAGTTTTCTGAGATTATGACATGAAATACACTTTTCTGTAGTAAATACACTTACTGAAGTTGGAAGACTAGAAAAAATATTCGTATACTTATGATTTGCTTCTTATATTCAGTTGTATAATATTCTCCAGCTAGAAATGGTCAGTTTTGTGTGTTTAACTTTTTAAATAAGTCACCATTATCACTATATCTGTAGCGTCTAAAATCAAGTGGGCTTTTTTTGTTTTGTTTTGTTTTAATTGCATTCTTTGTTGGTACAATTTGCATACATCTCACAATCACACATAACATTGGGGAATTTGTACCAATATATGACACAGTCAATTCTCATTTTTACCCATATCCCCACCCACACCTTCCCACCCCCTATATACATGTTCTTTTATTTTCTTTCAGAATCATATTTATTCCTTCCCCTCATTATATCACCACACCAAATTTCCTTTGGAAATTTCCCATTCTAAAAAGATTGTCATACTACTAGAGCTCATTTGCTTCTACCGGTGCTCATATCAATGAGAAGATCCGGTATCTGCCTATCTGTGTTCTATTGATTTCACTCCTTAGTGTGTCTTCCAGGTGTAGCCATTTGCATATAAATGAATCAGTCTTGTCTTTATGGCAGAATAGTACTCCATTTTATAAAAACACCACATCTTCTTTATCCAGTCTCCAGTTGATGGGCATTTGGGTTGTTTCCAAGATTGAGCTATCATGAACTGAGCTGCTATGGACAAGGGTGTACATCTGTCTTTCCACTGTGATTTTCTAAGTTCTTTTGGGTATATTCCTAGCAGGGGGATGGCAGGGTCAAATGGGACCCCTAGTCCTAGTTTTCTGAGAAATCTCCACACAGATCTCCATGATGGTTGCACAAGTCTGCAATCCCACCAACAGTGGAGAAGGGTTCCTTTCTCCCCACAGCCTCGCCAGCATTTATTGTTGGTTGATTTTGTAATAGCGGCCATTCTTTGTGGAGTGAGATGAAATCTCAGTGTTGTTTTCATTTGCATCTCTCGAATGACCAGTGATGTTGAACATTTCTTCATATGTTTCTTGGCTGCTTTGACTTCTGCCTCTGAGACGTGTCTGTTCATTTCAGATGCCCTGTTTTGTTTTGTTTTGAGATAAGGTGTGCCTGGAACTCAGCTTCCTGAGTTCTGGGTTTACGGGGATGTCACCATACCCAGCTCAGAATGATTTTTAAAACGTTAGTGTGAAAAGAAACCAGTAGAATATTTTATTTTCTGGTTTTAAGGAAGGGTTTATATTTCCATTTTCCAAGTACCTATAATACATCCATAGATATAGGTGGGATAGATGTTACTAGGCTTGATTTTCCCAAGTGGCTTTTTTTTTTTTTAGACAGGGTCTCGCTTTGTAGTTCAGGCTGGTCCTGAGCTCACTCTGTAGCCCAGGCAAGCCTCGAACTCAGCAATCCTCCTGTCTCTGCCTCCCAAGTGTTGGCTGGGATTATGGGCGTGAGCCACCAAGCCTAACTAAATGGCATTTTTTTTTTTAAAGAAGAGGAAAAGTTTATTGAGAGAGAGCTTCTGCCTAAGAGAGACGGAAGGGGGACCTGTAGAGGGTTGATCTCCAAATAGCTTTACAATACCAAAATCATGTTTGAAATATTTACCTATTTAAAAGGTACTTCATGACCTTTCTACTTTAGAAGAGATAACTCCTACTACGTGCTCCAGTT
>PVIC010032716.1:0-20526 GCA_004025085.1 Thryonomys swinderianus | reverse complement strand
AAAAAAAAAAAAAAAAAAAAAAAAAGAAAGGAGGATAATATGAGCACTAGCTTAGAGAACGTTAGAATAGGACCCTGAGAGAGGCAGGGAGCAACGGGTGTGGAAGAGAAAGGGAAGACATGCCCTCCAGAGAAGACTGACTTGCTAGGGAACAGAGTTTTGGAGGCTGAAGAGGCCAGAGTAGCTGACTTACTGAAATCAATGAGAACAAGCAGGGATGATGATGGGTAGGGTCATCTCAAGTACAAGTAGTTAATTGAACACAGAGTTGGAAAAGTTTCAATGGTCAGCTCTCAAATTGAAACATGTCAGCAGCTTTAAATGGAAACTTTAGTGAAGTTCAGGAGGGTATGAGCACTCCAAGACTTATAAATCCTTTTTGAACGCTTTAGATTATCAGTTTAGTGGAAGGAAAAAAATCCAAGTTAAATTCCTCAACTGTCAGGAATAAGGTGAATGAATGAATGAATGTCACTTTAATGTAGTTGTGAATTGATTTCATGTGCCACATGAGGCTTCATTCCTCACAGAACCTGTGAATACAGTATGGTGGGTGACACTTCCTTTGAAGATTTGTTACTCACCCAGGGAAACGTGAGAGACTAGCAGAAATACCCTCATCCAGTTCTTTATGGGAAACTTTATAAAAGCTTCCGTTTGAAAATAATACTTGTAAATCTCACTATCTGAATTATAACAGAGAAAGCATTTCCACAGGAGCCTAAAAAAATAGGTATCTTGGCTTCAAAGGACAACTGCTGTGTTTAAAAAAAATTTTTCTTTTAATTGAAGCTAGGTTAGTCTTGCTTTATGTTCTCTCTGGCTATGTGTACCAACAGATCAGGTGAAACTCACTCTTTATGTGACAGATACCATTGTAGGACATGTGTGTGTAACCTTTCAGTTCAATGAGACAATTATCCTGACTGCATGGATGAAAACACAGATTCACACAAGTCACATCACAAACCCTACAGAAATAAGCCCGTCTGATTCCAAAGCCTACACTGTTTTTACTGCTCCACCCTAATTCCTCTCTGGTTTTAGGAAACCAAAAGTCTAGGAGTAAAACCTTAAGCCAATTCATACAGTTCCATCTAATACCTATTTCCCTTTCCCTTTTATCTTAATTGGCTTAAATGCCAACCTCAAATCTAGACTTAGAACTAACTAGGTTAAGAAAAATCTTAATGCAAAAAAGTAAACACATATGTCCTAAAATAGCCAGAAGAAACTCACTAGCATGAGAATATACTTAGATCAACAGCCAAATAACAAGTAAAAAGTACTTTTTAATTGTAACCTGTCATAAGATGTGGTTTTTCCTGGTGTGAAGCTAAATTCATTGTCTGTAATTGACAGGGAAGATAAGATATGGTGGCCAGGACAGTATTTATAATTCAGTTATTCTGGAGCTCAAGTGGATGTGTGAACAGTTCTCGTCTTCCGAGATGGATTCAGTC
Source organism: Thryonomys swinderianus (assembly GCA_004025085.1). Classification (NCBI taxonomy): domain Eukaryota; kingdom Metazoa; phylum Chordata; class Mammalia; order Rodentia; family Thryonomyidae; genus Thryonomys; species Thryonomys swinderianus. The sequence goes on along the minus strand of PVIC010032716.1, from coordinate 19,063 downwards.
ACTTTTTTCTCTATAATCAAGTACTCAAAAGTCCTTGGTGAGAGGAAACCAAGACCCACCGAGAGTCCATACAGTCTCTCTCCAACCTCGGATTCTAGGCACACAGCTTTTCTGGGTAGTATGGTAGGCTGTAGCTGTCATACAGAACCACCATTTCCCAATGCATCTTTAAATCATTTGGAAATGGATTTGGGAGACAATCAACAATCTTGTGTTCTTCCTGGTTTTTTGTTTGTTTCTTTATGAAACAAGTAGCAAGCAGTACTCTTGAATGTTACATTGCATGACTAGGTCACAGAATTCCCCATTCTGCTAGGAAGATTCCCTTTTGAAGTGCTGTGTGTTTAATACGGTGACGGTACGCTATTTGTAGAAAGTGGGTTTCGGTACAAACCGTAACCACAGAGGTAAAGCTATGGTTCATTGTATGATTTGACGTACAGGAAGTGTCTGGGTCTAATGATGAAACTTTTTAACTTTCCAGATGACAGAACAAAGGAAGCAGAAACAAAGAATTGGTCTTCTAGGACATCCTCCTCACATGAATGTCAACCCACAGCAACCAGCATAAGTAAATGAGTAATTGGATTTACCTTTTTTTAATTATTATTAGTGTGGGTATGGCTAATTAGTTCTGATTCACCCACTAAGGTTACATTTATGCTTAGTACATTTGTAAATACTCAGTTTTATACTGTATGTATATGATTGCTACTCTACAGGTTTGGATTATATGTATTGTAATTAGCTTTGCTGGCATGATGACATTTGTGCCAAAAATATTAAAAATGCCTTTTTTGGAAGGATACAGAAAGTACTTGATTTGCACTTGAACCAGATTATAGATTTAAAACTATATGACATGTATTTTGTATTTAAAACTAGAATAGCCAGTATTTATGTTTTTTATAAAACTGTGCAATACGAATTATGCAATCACAATAAATCTGTAACTCCCGAGTGTCCCAGAGGGAGTGCACATCTTTGAAGCTGGTGTGTTAATACTATGTAACAAATGGTTAAATATCAAATGATGCTGCTGCCAAAATCATATTATAGTGAGTTTCAGGCCCCTGGGCATTTGTGCCATGTCATTATCTACAGTGATGCTGTTCTCGTTGCTGGTGGCATTAGTGCCTCTCTCTCATAGTGACAGTGCTCCAAGTCTATGAACTGGTCACTCAGCATTCATCTTAAGGGAGCAATTTTAGTTTCAAAGATACTTTTAAGCTTCTAAATTGGTCATTTGAACTATTTCTTTAACTAAGAATGCCACGTTAAAGGCTCACACTCTAGGTTGTGAAGAAGTTAATGGATTTTTTAAAGGGAACTTTCTATGCAGTGTTTGGGATAAATGCATCCTGCTGCCCAATCAGTGTCATCTCCTGGCTGAATTTTGATGTCTTGTTATAAGAAAGAAATAATTGATGGTTTCTAGATTATCTATTCTAAACAGTAGGTTTTTTTTCCTTCATCTGAAAATATGCTATGATAGCTAAGAAGTATTTAAACTATATGCAGCCATATAAAAGATGAAATACGACCTATCCCCTTAGAAGGTATAGTTGAACACTGACATATTATTCTTCTAAACAAGCCACGTTTTGGTTTTATTTCTTTGTCACTGATTTCTTTTCTGGATGGAAGAAAAGTATGAAAGGAAACTTTTATACCTGTTGACTAGTTTTGTACATGGGTCTCATTTTACTAGAGAACCACTCTACAAAAATGTTTAAAAATGTATTGAAAGCAGAATCTGAAATGAGTCAAGTTTGTAAATGCATATATGAAAATATTTAATAAACGATGCAGAATAATACACAATGACTGAATAGTGGCTTTCATTTGGCATTTATTTGTCACTTAAGAGATATTCACAGATTTTTTGTTTATTGAGATAGGGTTTAGCTATATAGCTCAGACTGGCCTTAAACCTGCAAGAATCTTCCTGCCTCAGCCTATAGGATTACAGACAGGCACCACCATGGCTGGCCAAGAGCTATTCTAATTATATACTCTCTTTAGGACCAATTTAAATTACAAGAGATTTAGTTACCAGATTAGTTCAGAATTACTAATCTAATTACAAATTTTTTTTAAAAACTGCTATAATAACATCTAGAAGAATCACTTGAGCAAATATTGGGGTGTTTTTAATACAATATTCCTTCCTTCCTTTAGTTTAGTGACAGCCAAGCAAGCTGTCGTGGGTGCCATGGCATGCCGTGACAAAGTCAAGAGCATTCTGCTCAGTCTGCTGTCTCCTAAACTTTTTCCCTGGGGATCTTTAATTTGGTATCTTCAGATGGAAATACTGCCAAAAGGTGAGGTTTGTTTCATGGGAAGTATCACTGCCATAGGTAGGGTACTTCAGCACACAGTCTGAAATGTTTTAACAAAGCTGATTCTACTGTCCACCTATAGAAAAACTTGTTTTCTCGTCAAAGCAGTGCTCAGCCTGGCCACTCTTTTTGACAGTTTTCTCTGTGCTTTGGTAAATCAGAGTAATTCCCACTCAATGTTGGGAACTGAGTCAGGATTAAATTCCAGTTAAGTGACTAGTTTCATAATCAATGCTTCTAATACTTTATACATTTGATGAATTTATTTTAAAAAACCAATTTATAAAAAAACAAATTACTAATTTTCCAGTCAGTGTAGCATATCTCCACAAAAGTTTTCCATCATAAGGCAAACTAAGATAGACACATGCTTTTTATCTAAACCAAAATGCTATGTTGGCTAAACCCCATAGCATGCACTTTGGCCAGTGAGAACTTGCTTTTCCTCTGAGCTTTCTCTTTGATCTCTCGTGCTGCCCAACACGATATGGCAGTGTGTGTGGTGTCTCCCAGGCCTAATCTAGTTCATTGGAAAGTTCTGCATTGACATGTTTAGATGGCAGTTTGTTCGGGTTTGTCATGTTTCATTTGAATCCTGTCACTGAAGATACAAATCTTCATTCAATTTGGCAACTCCAGCAGGAAATAGTGGAAATTGGAATGCTACTCCACCCCACCTGTGGCAGGTCCTACTCTGGGCGTTTGGGTGACAACACGAAAGCTAGTGCAACTGAAACACAGGATCTGAAGGTAGAATTCCTGTGGCCTTGGATGCACAGCCATGATTTCACCTGTTCTCTCCAGGTACCATCCTTCCCACACCTCTGCTCCATGCACAGAGTCCCAAGTCACCCGTGAAGCAGTACTGTCAGGCTGAGTATCAAGAGTGGTGGTAGCCGGGCGTGGTGGCTCACGCCTATAATCCCAGCACTCGGGAGGCAGAGACAGGAGGATTGCTGAGTTCGAAGCTTGCCTAGGCTACATAGTGAGTTCAGAGCCAGCCTGAACTACAAAGCGAGACCCTGTCTCAAAAAAAAAAAAAAAAAAAAAAAAAAAAAAAAAAAAAAAGAGTGGTGGCAAAGCTCTGCTGCACAGGGGAGATGGCTGGCGTCATTTATTTATTTGTAAAAGCCGCCATAACACCAAATTCAAGTTTCCAATTTGGCAGATTTTCTTACTGAAAATTTGCTAAAGCAGAGAATATGAGACATATCATTCCACTTCCCTACCATTTATGCTATCTTACCCTTTGCTACTTGTCCCTAAAATTATGTACTTACAGACTTTTGTCTGTCTCTGTACATAAAGCTTTCACTCTTTGTCTGCTATGATCTTAAGTCATCATGTACAACTTTTCTTAAAACTATATCTCTACCTCCCCCAACATGCAGACACAAAATATATAACATTTCATTAAAATTCTCATTTACTAGGTTTACGTCCAGGTTCATATTCCTTAATTCTTTGGGCCGGGGATTTAGCTCAAGTGGTACCGCGCCTACCTAATTCTTTGGTTTTCATTCCACTATTTTTTTTAATACTTGGTTATGCTTTGTGAAAATGGTTTGCTTGGCCTTGTTTCTGTAAAGCCTATTTTTTTTGGTCTGTTTAAATGAGTGGTTCCTATAGTAAGTAAAGCACACTTTTTTGGGGGGGGTACGCTGGAGAATCAAACTCAGGACCTTACATTTGCCAGGCAGGCACAGTGCCACTGAGCTACAGCCCTGGCCCACCAAACATACTTGTGGAAACTAATCAGCAACTCCATCTTTGTAGCCCCAAGTCAAAAAATGCTTTATTGATGTGCTATGCAAAATTATAAGCTCTTTACAGTAAATTAAGGTAGTAACCTGTCAAGAATTTAATTCTAGATTTCTGACTCCTATTATAGACAAAGCATTAATGAAGAAACAGCCTGACAGTTTCCCATAGTTATTTTAAACTTAATTATGAGACCGTAAGTCTGACTTCTGAGGGAAAATTATCCTTTCAAAAATTGTAGGAGCTTAACTACATGCTTATAGGAGGAGAGTTTGATTTTTCTAAAATATTTGTACACATTTAAAAAAGCATGCGTAGCTGAGTAGAGTGGCATACACTTGGAATTCCAGTGCCTCAGGAGACTGAGACAAGAGGGTTCCAAGTTCAAGACCAGCCTGGGTGACTCAGAGGGACCTTGTCTCAAATTTCTAAAAAATGTAAAGGACTAGGAATATCCTAATCCTTTAACTCAGTGGTAAAGCACTTGGCTAGTAGGTGCAGGACCCTGGCTTCAAACCCCAGTATTTTGTGGGAGTGAGGGGCTGTGCTTGTTAGAAACCTTAACTTCCATGACAGTTAAGTCACCTTTACACAAAAAAGGATGTAATAACCCTGGACTCCCGTTGAAGACTCTTGAGAAAACATGCACTATCTGCCAAACCATATAGGAGGAAAGAAACTTAAAGACAAGAACACCCTAAAGCAGTCAAGTGATTTGCCCAAGGATTTAGCTCCAAAATAAACAAATATCTCGTAACTTAGCCAAAGATACAAAATGCTCCTTTTCCCAGAATAGTTCTGCCTTATTCCTGTGCGAAACAATATAAATGATTCACATTTCTTTTCAAATCTCTCAAAAGACAATCTACAAATCAAAATACTGAATATGAATACTTTGTCAAGACCGAAAACTCTGTGGCAAAGATAAGTGAACTCCTAATATCCCTTTTGCATCTATAGATTTCACTTAAATACCTTTTATTTAGCTGCATGTTTTCACAGAGACACATTGGCGTCCCAAAAAGGTAGCCCCTCCAAATGAGAGCTGCGGGTATACCGACCGGTCTTCTGTCCTCCCACGGAAGGCAATGTCAATTGGCAAACTGTACTTTTATCTTTTGCATTATAATGATAATTTGTTGCCAATCATCTAGAATGTTGGAAAACCCCTATGAAGATTTCGATTTTACAGAAAGTACCCAAAATTCCACTAGTTTTGCATCATAAAGTGGTGGTTAAAGTAAAGTTTTGAGTAAAATGCCATGTATGTGGTTTTTGTGGGTGGCTGGAGCTCACAATGACTATTAGCCTCAATCAAGTATCTGACAGGAGAGAGAGCTATGATGGCAGTTGTAATTAAGACCAGTTTTATCACAACATTTTTCTGCCTGTAGTATTTTATATCACATTCAGCAACTTAAAGGCCAATTCAGAAATGAAACTGGCCTTCAAGTCAGGACTCCAAAACCTACCAATTTGAAGTATAAATTAACAGGTAGTCCAGCTGCAGGTGGTGACATTTAATCGACCCAGACAGAGCTTATCGACTCTCCAGTTGCTAATATTGTAAACTCACTGGGTAAAACAGATTTCTCCTGTTTACTGGAGTATGACTTGAAAAAAAAATACCAAGGGAGAAACTTAAAAATACTTTAAGGTCATGACAAACCAGTGTGAAAGAGAATCCTTAACACCTAGAAGTGAAACTACATCATCCACCCAGCCTGGAAAGAAAAAAGAAAGCTAAAAACCACTATAGAATAAGAATGAAGAGTTTGAGAAAACCCCTAAGGTGAATTCTGAACAACAACAGAGCCCCACAACATAAGAAGCATGTACTGTATGAAAGAACCACAAATGGAAAGAGTTTGCCAGCATTTTTGTACTTAACCTCATAGAGAAACAGACAGAGAGAGCGCTTGGTCCCATGTTAATGCAACTTCAGACAATCCAGGAATATAAGCTGTTTGCTCTTGAGCTTATGCTACCTATTAAGTCCCCTCACCACAAATATTTGTCACCTGCAGCATCTCTTAAAAGTCTTGTCAGGACCCTTCTGTAAAAGCGTTCTGGAAAAAAGACAGCTGGGATTTGGCATGAAACTGGTCCAGGAGACCTGATCGATACAAAGATTAGGAGCTAAATATGCCAGGGTGCACGTGGTACTACACTGGAATGAAAAGAAAATGTGTCTTGACACTGACAAGTCTTAACACTAGCTCAACTACTTAGATGATACAATTTTGAGCAAGTTATTAATCATTTCATTCCCTCACCCTTCAAATGAAAGAGGTTCTTCCATTTATTTTTTTTAACAGTAATGAGAATAAAGATATATGCAATTGTTTAGTGTATGTACTTGATATATTATTTCCATTCCTTTCCAACATAATAATTTCCTTACTCACTATCTACAATCTCAGCTAACATATGTATTGCATGACCAAAAGGTACTTTCTGTTCCTGCTAAGTCAGTTTGATGATGTTACTGTGAGTTCCTAAATCTGTATGTCTTAACACGACATTTTTGGGTCAGATCCAGTCGTTTAAAAATTTTTTTATCTCAACCAAATTCTGTTTTAACTATCAATTCTAACTGAATAATTCATAAAGAAGCCTAATCATACAGAATTCCAGATAATTATTCTTATATTCGTGAACACTGAATTCAAATCTGAACTCTTTTTAAAAAATGGAAAGATGTTTATCTTGAGGATATATCCTTAGTTTATGAAATACTTTCACCTCCATTCTCATTTGAACCTCCTGCCCCTGGTAAACAGCTAGTATCACTGACCTATGAATAGTCCTAAATCGTACTGTTTCATTTAACATTAGAATACTTTCACAACTGCCAAGTGTTTTTGGCGAGTGCTTATGACAACTAATCGTGCAGACTCAGATCCTCCTTAATAATTTCAAGGTTCCTAAGAAGGGTGTTTACAGTTTCCTAATGGTCCATTTAGGCTCTTTGACCCTCTACCCTGATTACAATCAACTCTGTTCCTCCTTACCATCCCCACTCGTTTTTCCACTTCACTCCAACTGTGGACATAGCTCTCCCTCCTTCATGCTTCCAGAGGGCCTATGAAAATCTGGGTGTCGTGAGGAAAAGATCTTTACTGAAGGAAGATCACTGTGAGCAACAGGAAACAGGAAACAATCAGCCATTTGAACTTCCTCCCCTTTCTTCTCTACCATGGGAAAGAGCAACTTCTCAGCCTACTGGGAGGCCACTTCTCTCTCCCACGTCTTGCCCAAACAAATAAAGTAAAGTATAAACAAATAACCTGCCCTTTGGCTTCAGGTAAAAACCAATATTCGTGATCTTTATCATGTAGATTCTCTTCCCATCCAGATTTACTTCCTAAGGAAAAGACTGCAATTCCTGGTCCTTAGATTCCAGTTCACACAGCAAATTGTCCTCTAAATTAGCATTTTCTTCCTCCTGTTAATGTTTCTGTTTTAGAAGAAAACACTTTAGAAACTTTAAGTTATTGGACTAAACGAGAATATCCCAAGTAGGATTCAAAGCCAGATCATCTGATTTCATGTATTTCCCCAAGCTTCATTATGCTGCACACCAAGCAGTCACAGTCCTATGCTCCCAGGGCTCCTGCCCTTTCCAGGCAAAATCTTTTAAGTAGCAGATTAAAGTTCTAAGAGATACAAAGGAAAGTTGATGTTACTAAGAGCAAAAGGTGGCAACTAGTTCATGTCTGTATCATCAAGAGCTATCACAGTTCCTCCCAAATAAAGGTGTTTTGGAATCACAGCTAGTCAATTGAGTTTCTTTAAAGGAAAGATACCTAGCAGTGGCCCAGAAAAAACAAGCGTATAGAACTAAAGATAAGGTGGTCAACTGCAATATCCTTTGGCGCTAACTCACCATTCAATCCTGATTTCCAACCCTTATTTATGATGCTTCTGTATCTAATAATCCTACTTCATATCCCAAAACCATGTAACAGATTGACCCCCCCAAACAGACAACCCCATTCACTCTGTATTCTTCTTATAATTTATTTTAAAAATGTGATTTAGCACTAATTGTGAATGCATAAATTCAGATCTACATGTACCTCTCTCCACCCCACCCCCATGTTTAATAATGCTAGTACACAATTCCTCAGCAATCTGTGGAACGTTATCACAGTCTTAAAGACAGAACACGATTTAGGTAGCATAAGGATATTATGACCATTCTGGGTAACAGAACTGCTGCTAGTTTATATATGAACCATGTGTAAATTGCTGAGTCACACTCTCCCAACCAGACGTAACAAAACTGTTTGAGAATTTCCATTGATCTTACAAATTTAATAATGATAAAAGGGCTTGGGAGTGGAGAGAATGCCTCATTTCTCATTCTGTGTCTTCACAGTATTCAAACTGGAACTCTCCCAACTGTTGGTAGGTAAAGCAGTACAACCACTTTGGAAAGCTATTTAACAGGTTGTTTTGTTTATTTAATACCATTTAATGTAAATATCCCAATACCAGCTATTTAACCAAAAGTTATGAAAATCTATCTACACAAAAACCTGAATGTAAATTATAAAAAACTTTATGATCACTTCAAATTGCAAACAATCCAAACATCCACCAACTGGCAAATAAACTGGCAGGAGTCTCACAACCCACATTTCTGAGAAGCACCACTGTCTGTGTTGACTCTATACCTTTTAGTAAACTCATTGAACATAATTTTTGAATGGACTATTTCACAGGGTTGGGTATGCAAGAGACAGAAATCTGCTCCCTAGAGAGCCTGATGGAGCTGGCAATGAGACTGAAACAAACAAAAATAAGAACAACAATGAGGGCCAGAGATTTAGCTCAGTGGTTCCAGCACCTGCCTCGCAAACGCAAGGTCCTGAGTTCGACCCAGGAACCATATACAATGTGGGGTGTGGTGACTCACGCCCACCAGCAATCAATACCACATACCACAGTGCTGGGCATGGTGGCTCACGCCTGTAATCCCAGCACTCGGGAGGCAGAGACAGGAGGATTGCTGAGTTCGAGGCTTGCCTGGGCTACATAGTGAGCTCAGGGCCTGCCTGAACTATAAAGCGAGACCCTGTCTCAAAAGAAGAAAAAAAGAAAGAACAACAATGAAAAATACGTGCACTACTGCTTAAATTTTTAAATTGTTATGTTTTAGAAGCTGCAAATGTATATCCTACTAGGTTCCTCTTGATGCTCTAACAAATGAACAAAATGTATTGGTTTAAAAAAACCAACACTAGGGCCGGAGATATAGCTCAGTGGCTCCAGCGCCTGCCTTGCAAGTGCAAGGTCCTGAGTTTGATTCCAGTAACCACATACAATGCTGGGCGTGGTGACTCATGCCCACCAGCCATCAATACCACATACCACAGTGCTGGGAGTAGTGGCTCACACCTGTAATCCCTGCACTCGGGAGGCAGAGGCAGGAGGATTGCTGAGTTCAAGGTTTGCCTGGGCTACATAGTGAGCTCAGGGCCAGCCTGAACAACAAAGCAAGACCCTGTCTCAAAAAAAAAAAAAAAAAAACTCATTATGGTTCTGGGTGTCTTCATTCCTTTGGGAAGTCCAAGAGGAGGTCCTTGGTCCATGCCCTTACCCTTTTCAGCTTTTAAAGACAGCCTGCCTTCCTTGGCTTGTGCCTTGTTATCTTCAAAGCCAGAAACAGCCAGTAGAGTCTATGGCATACTGCATCCTTCTACTTTCTTCTGCTCCTCCTTTCACTGGAGGGAACCATTGTAAACATGCTTCTCCCACCTAAATAACCCAAGAAATTGCCTCACCTCAAGAACATTAATTTAGAGCTGGAGATTTAGCTCAAGTGGTACCGCACCTACCTTGGAAGCACAAGGGCCAAAGTTCGATCCCCGGTACCACCACCACAAACAAAAACAAAAAAGTCACATTTGCAAAGTGTTGTTGGCCACAGATGGCAACATACAGAGGTCTGAGATTAGGGACATGGCATCTTTAGGGAAGCTACTATTTAACACATTTCCCTAAGCAAAATCTAAATGGGCTAAAACAAACAAAAAAAGAAATTTTAAAAAAAACGCATCAGTGTCCAAGCTCTGACTGATTTAAATACAATTAGGAAGGTCACATTTTCTCGTGGTCCAAACAGGCCAAACAAGTCAGTTCATTAACATGATCATATAAAAATGATAAAACTACTTGTGACTGCTAAGACACTGCTACTTCCTTTTCCATTCGCTATCCATATCCTTGCACTCTAGAAACAACTATAAAAAATACGGTTAGTTTTTCTTACACACACACACACACACACACACACAGACCATGCTTTTGTTCTGGTTTTATTTTTGAGGATTTGTGCTTTAAAAATAAGTAAGGGGCCAGAGATTTAGCTCAGTGGTTCCAGCACCTGCCTAGCAAGTGCAAAATTCCCTATTTTGATCCCCGGGAACCACATAAAACTCGTGCCCACCAGGGCCAGAGGGTTAGCTCAGTGGTTCCGGCGCCTGCCTCGCAAGCGCAAGGTCCTGAGTTCAATCCCCGGGGTAACCACATAGAATGCTGGGCATGGAAACACGCCCACCAACAATCAACACCGCATACCATAATGCTAGATGTGGTGGCTCACGCCTGTCATCCCAGCACTCGGGAGGCAGAGACAGGAGGATTGCTGAGTACACGGCGGCTTGCCTGGGCTACATAGTGAGCTCAGGGCCAGCCTGAACTACAAAGCGAGACCCTGTCTCAAAAGCAAAAAAAAAACAAAAACAAAAACTCAGGCCCACCAGCAAGCAGTACCACATACCACAAATGCCAGGCTTTGTGGCTCAAGCCTGTAATCCCAGCCTTCAGGAGGCAGAGGCAGGAGGATTGCTGGGTTCCAGACTAGCCTGAGCTACATAGTGAGTTCAAGGACAGCCTGAACTACAAAGCGATACCCTATCTCAAAAAAAAAAAAAAAAAAACTAAGGTCAAGTGCTGAGAATGTAAGTCAGTGGTAGGATACTTGACTAGCATCTATGAGGACCTGGGTTCCATTCCTAGCAAACCCCACCACCACCAAAAAAAGTAACATCCAATGATTTTACTTTGTACAACAAAGTACTAAGAAAATGAAAGTGAGACTGTAAACTTGTAAATAAGAAAAACACAATTGATTTTTTAAAAAGTAATAAAGCAGGGCCTGAGGGTTAGCTCAGTGGTTCCGGCACCTGCCTCGCAAGCACAAGGTCCTGAGTTCGATCCCCGGTAATCACATACCATGTTGGGCGTGGAGACTCACGCCCACCGGCAATCAATACCACATACCACAGTGCCGGGCGTGGTGGCTCACACCTGTAATCCCAGCACTCGGGAGGCAGAGGCAGGAAGACTGCTGAGTTCGAGGCTTGCCTGGACTACATAGTGAGCTCAGGGCCAGCCTGAACTACAAAGCGAGACCCTGTCTCCAAAAAAAAAAAAAAAAAGTAATAAAGCAAACACATACAAGACTGAATATTCTAATACAGTATCTGTCTTCTTTAGTAAGGTGTATGTTCAGGGTTTTTGCTCATAATTATTCAATCTTAAAAAAAATCTTGAAAGGTTTGTTTTTGCTTCAAGTTTATTATTTGGTTTTACAAATATTTGTTTCCCAATCTCTTGTCATTTTCCCAGCAAATTTTTTTGAAATCTTAAACTTTTTAATTTCGATGAAATTTTTTTCTACCATTTTTTTATTTTACGATTCATATTTTTAGTGCTAAGAAATCTTTGCCTAAGTAAGGCCTCAAAGATTTTCCCTTGAATTTTCTTTAAAAACACCACCATACATTGCCAGGTGTGGTGGCTCACGCCTGTAATCCTAGCACTCGGGAGGCAGAGACAGGATTGCAGAGTTCGAGGCTTGCCTGGGCTACATAGTGAGTTCAGAGCCAGCCTGAACTACAAAGCAAAACCCTGTCTCCAAAAAAAAAATTTCGATGAAATTTTTTTCTACCATTTTTTTATTTTACAATTCATATTTTTAGTGCTAAGAAATCTTTGCCTAAGTAAGGCCTCAAAGATTTTCCCTTGAATTTTCTTTAAAAACACCACCATACATTGCCAGGTGTGGTGGCTCACGCCTGTAATCCTAGCACTCGGGAGGCAGAGACAGGAGGATTGCCGAGTTCGAGGCTTGCCTGGGCTACATAGTGAGTTCAGAGCCAGCCTGAACTACAAAGCAAAACCCTATCTCCAAAAAAAAAAAAAAAAAGAAACCACCATACAATATAGGCCACAGTGTGCCAATGAAATGCTGTATAATATCTGCCTACCAGCAAGTTCGTGACTGCTCACTAGCCAGATGTGGCCACTAGAACCTAGGCACACAGCCAGAACAACCAAGGAGCTGCATCGACCATTATTTTATTAGTTTTATTTGGCTACTATATGGAACCAAGGGTTCTAGAAGTGTTACAGCTTTAGATTTGGTATGCAATACATCTTTGTTAATTTTTGTAAATGAACAGTGTATTAGCCAAAGCTCAGTCTTTAAAATATGGACACTCATTTATTCTAGTACTGTATTGTGCAAAGGCTTTTGTACAATGAGATATTTTGGCACTTCTGTCACAAACCGATTGACCAGGTGCGGCAGCACATATTTCTGAGCTCTGTTCTGTTTCAGTGACCTATGTGTTTATCATTTCTTCAATATCAGATTACCCTCATACAGGCTTCACTGATGATCTTCGCCTAGGAAACCAAGAATACACAATGGGAAAAGGAGAATCTCTTGAACAGCTGGTGTTGAGAATATTAATTACCTATGTACTAGAACTGACACTGCACTCTTATTGTACAGAGTATGCAAAAAAGTCAACTCTAAATGAATTAAAGGCTTAAAAGTATGAAGTAAAACCATAAATGTCCTAGAAGAAAATAATGGGAAAGTTTCATGACTTTGTCTTATTGATAATTTAATATAACACCAAAAGCACAGGCAACAAAAACAAAAATAGACAAGTGAGTTGGCATCAAACTAAAAACCTGCACAGCAAACAACACAGCAAAAGACAATATACAAAAGGACAGAAAGTATTTGCTAGCCAAAAATATGAGATTAATATTCAAAATATAAACAACTCCAACACCTCAATAGCAAAACAAATAGTAAAGACAAATTTAAATGGGCAAATACTTGAATACAATTTTATCCACTGAAAGACAAAGACTAAATGGGTATATCCAAAGATATTCAGTATCACTAATGAACATGTTAATGCAAAATAAAACTACAATAAGATAGCATTTCACACCTATTAGGATGGCTATTATGCAAAAAATGAAACTAAACAAAATATAGTAGCTAGGGATGTAATTGGCACACTGAAGGCTGAGGGATGAGGATCAAGAATTGAAGGCTACCCTGCTCAGGCTACATAGTGAGACCCTGTCTCCAAAACCTACAGGATAAAAAATTACAAGAACAGAGCAAACAGAAAAGCAAGTCAGCAATGATGTAGATAAGCGGCAGTTTTGTGTGCTGTTGGTAGCCCAGTAGACTCCAGTTCTCCAGAAAAGCTGAAGTCAGGATCCACAAGGGACATCTACATCCCCATGCTTATTACAGTGTTGCTCACAACAGCCAAGAGCTAGAAACAACCTGAACGTCCACTAAAACTGTGAGAAATAGACACAGATTCTGTTGAGATATAGTTTTATATATGACTATTATATATATAGTTATATTACATATATAACATATATATAGTTATATTACATATATATAATATTATATATATATATAGTTATATACATATATGGGCAACCACCACTCTCGAGTCCCTCCAGGATATCAATCCAATGAAACAGGCACAAAGTTCTATGAGGAGATAGGAAATTACTGGGTTGCTAATTCAGTGACCCAGCATTCCGGCAAAACCCAGAAACATAAGTATTTACAAAGATAAGTAACAGAAGTAATGCTGCCACCGCTGAAAGCATGGCAGGGAATGGGGACAGGGGCTACACACTCTCCTGGGGCAGAAAAGAAAAACTCCCTACTCTTGAGCTTGCTACTAGACAGAGATAGACCCTGAGCAGAAAGAGGTCTGAGTTCACCCAAGTAAACAGGGATAAGGATTCTAATTCCCATTTTTTTCCCCCCTTCAGAATTTAGACAGAGTCAGTTTGGGGAGCCATTTTCAGAGTTACTCGTTGACTGTAATTTTGTCCCACTTCAGACCCACCTCACCTCATGGCTTTGCTCCATAAAAACCCTCTGAGAAGCGGGGTAGATGGGCTACCCAACTTTCCAGGTTCCCCCTTCTGCCTCTCTTAGGCAGAAGCTTTCTTTCTCAATAAAATTTTCCTACCCCCCAAAAAAACAACAACAACAACAACAATTTTCATTCTCCTTGCCTCAGTACAACAAGCAGGAGATGAAAGAACTGAAACAGGAAGCCATCTTTAGTAACTCCCTCTTCCTAGACAAATGACAGAAAATCACTCTCTTCTAACTGAATTCTTTATTGGTACATTTTATATACACACCATGATCACATTCAATATTGAGAATTTGTACCAGAATATGACACAACTTAATTCTCATTTTTTCCCATTCCCCTACCCACCCTACATCTCCTGTCTCTTAAGTAACTGCCACCACATTCCAGGGAAGCAGTTGGCACCCTCTGCAACAGATACCTTGAGAAAAGGGTGATGATGACACAAAAAGCCCTAAAATCTTTGGACTGCGTAAAATGCTCCAGCACTCAGCTCAAAGAAGCCTGAAATCCAAACTGAGAAAGCCTCAGGACGATAGATACACAGCAAAAAACAATGAGGCAGTTTGAATATTGTGACAGGAAAGAGGTGAGCCAGCTGCACTGGGAGGGAGTCAGGGGAATGCTGGACGCCTGCAGTCTCTAATCCCAACAAACACCCTGCACACTCAACCCCTCTACCAGTAATCCTTTTTTTTTAGTTTTATTAAGGAAGTTGAGGCTGTATTTTATCTCAAGATCTTGTAGAATGTGCTTGTTAGTCCATCCGGCCCTGGGCCTTTCTTATTTGGTAGTGCTGTTACACTACATCAATTTCACTGCCTTTTATTGGATCATTCAGGATTTTTTATCTTCTTGATTCTTTCTCGGATCACTCATGTGTATCTAGGAATCTCTCCTTTTTTTCTGGATTCTTCAATTTATTGGACTACATGTTTTTGATACTGTTATTAATAATGTGGATTTGTGTGGTATCTTGTAATTTCCCTTTTTTGTTTGGAATTGCCCTGACATGGGTCTATGTTTCCTCTTTTGGTAAGACTGGATAAAGAATTATTTTTTTTATTTTCCTAAAGAATCCATTCTATGATTCATTGATTCTATTTTTTTAATTCACTTCTGCTCTGATCTTTGTAATTTCCTTCTTTGTATTTTCTTTGGGTCTGGATTGTTTTTCCAGGCTCTTGAGGTACATTATTAGGTTATTTATTTGGGTCTGCTCCGAGTTTGTTTTTGTTTTGTTTCATTTTGTTGATGTGGCCATTCTCAACTATTATTGCCCTCTTCAAACAGTTTTCCTTGTGTCCCACAGGCTCTGCTATGTTGCACTGGCATTATAGTTTGATTCTATGAACTTCTGCCTTGATTTCTTGGGTGTCCCACTGATTATTCATGAAGGTATTGGTTAATCTCTGTGTGTTTGCCTATCTGGCTTTTTTGCTATTCATTTCCAATTTCTTTATACTACACTCTTATAATATGCACTGGATCATTTTGATACTTTTTTGTTTTTTCAAGCTATTTTAATGGGTTAGTAAGTGGTCTGTTATGGAGAAAATTCCATGGGCTACTAAGAAAACTGTGTACTCTGTTGTTTTTGGGTAGAATACTTTCTAGGTAACTATTAAATCCCTTCATTCAAATGTGTAGTTTAACTCTGATATTTTGTTGTTGATTCTTTTTGTCTAGTTCATCTGCCGCTTCACAATAGCAAAGTATTCATTTCCCCATTGTAACTGTGCAGACATTTATCTGATACTTCTTGTCCAGTGGTGTTTATTTTATGAATTTGACTGCATTGATGTTCAGTGCACACAATTATAATTTTGACCTCTTCCTGTTGAATTATTCTCTTAACCAATATGTAGTGATGTTCTTTGCCTCTTCTAATCACTTTTGGCTTCAAGTCCACTTTGTTTGAAAATAAGACAGCTGCTCCTACTTGTTTTCCAGCTCCTGCTGCATGGAATATTGTTTCCCATCCTTTGATTTTTTTAGTTTATGGATTTCTTTTTGGATTAAAGGAATCCTTGTGGAGCATACCAGTGGGTTTTGGTTTTTAATACAGTCTACCAATCTGTGCCTTTTGATTGGAGAGTTGTGATCATTTGCACTGAGAGAAGTACTGCCTCATCACTGCATTATTTTCTTATTACTTTTTCTTATGTCCCCTTGTGAGTAACTTTTTACCTTGTGTACTCTGCCTCCTGAGTGCTGGGATTGCAGGTGTGAGCCACCATTAGGCTTTCTGCCATTGTCAGCTTGTCTCTTTCCAGGATATTAACATTTTGGAGTACTGGTTTAGTGATCATGGATTTCTTAAAATGTTCTTTGTTGAGGAATGTCCTTACTTCTCCATAATTTTGAAAGATTAAATGTGTTTTGAAGAATCTATTGGTCTGTGTTAAAAGTCTTTTGGGGGAAGGAGAGTGGTTTTGAAGCACTTCACTCAAGTTCTTCTGGTCGTCAGTAAGGTTTATGTTGAGATATCTGCTATAACTTTAATGTGTTTACCTTTATAAGTAATTTGTTGCTCTAACATCTTTTAAGATTCTGTCATTATAATGAACTTCTAGGATTTTGACCATGGTGTGTCAAGAAGATGTTCTTTTCTGATCAAGGCTATATGGGGTCCTATATGCCTCGCTTATATGAATGTTATAGCCCTTCCCTTAAAAACATACACATAGGCCGGGCATGGTGACTCACACCTGTAATCCCAGCACTCAGGAGGCAGAGGCAGGAGGATTGCTGAGTTTGAGGCTTGCCTGGGCTACATAATGAGTTCAGGGCCAGCCTGAACTACAAAGCGAGACCCTGTCTCAAAAAAAAAAAAAAAAAACACATACACATAGGCCAGGGACTTAGCTCATGTGGTACCACACCTACTTGCAAGCACAAGAGCCCAAATTCGATCCCTAGTACTGCAAAAAATATATATATATTTATATGTATATGTATGTGTGTGTATATATAAATAAAATACATGTATGAATATGTATATATACACATTTATCTAAAAATAAAAATATTTATACATCTACATGGGGGAGAGAAAGCACACACACACATAAAATAAAAAGATAAAGCCAAAGATGGATAAATAGGAATGGGGCGAAGTTCAAATAATTCCCCCAATTATTCCATTGTTGCAAAAATATTTTAATGTACATATTAATTTATTTCATTTACACTACTAGTTTCTCCTCACTCATTGAAAACAAAGTTTGTGCTTTTATCTGTTCCTTTTTTATAAAAGAATGTCTTTTATCCACGGCTTATACTCTGAGTAGCATTTTGGCCTTTCTTTTACACTAATGATACATAGTGTATTAACTATTGTTAATCACTAATTATTTTATCAAATTTTAGTTTTTCAAAGAAGTGCTTTTCATATTTTCTCTACTATCTTATTGTATTACATTAAAAAATATGATAAAATGTTGTACATTTGATCTCCAAATTTAAAACCTTCTTTCACCCTACTTGAAATTTTTTCTATTATTTCTGTACACAGGGTTTTAATGCTATTCATGCTGTCTTCTGATTTTTCACAAATTCTAGTTAGTCTTGATTAGCCTTCTTCACATCATCTAGCAGTCACTGAATCCATTTTCCGGGTCCTTTGCTGTTCACTGTTTAGTATATACCTGTATTAGCCCATCTTCTTGTTCTGACACTCTGTCCTCCCACTGGTCATTTCTGTTGCCCATACTTTCAATAGAAATTTTTATCTGCTAAACTTCTGATTAGTAACTTTTTATGGACTAAACTGTTCATGTTTTATATTATTTTGTTTAGCTCCACTATATATTTATTTATATCTTCTTTAAGCTCAATGACCATTTTGTTCATTAAATCCATTATCTAGTTATACCACCTTCAAGCTTGCTGGGAACTTTATCAATCTTTTTTTTGTCTCCTCTTTAATAATTTAATATAATTGAGCTTTTTCACTTTTGATTTTTCTTCATCAGAGCTCAAGTTATCAGCTTTGGGACAGTTGGAAGTTTTCGGAGGTATTTTGATGCCCTGCCACCTCATCTTTCCAATGGGTTCATGTGAGTGCTGAGGTTTGTGAGTTTTAGTGGAAATATTTTCTTGCATAAATATCTTTAATTATCTTATACTTTCCCTGAATGCCCTCTGGGCATAGGTAACTATTTGCTATTACATCTGTCCCGAGATTTAATCACATATGTAATTTGAGGGGAGGCTCCATATAATTTGCCTAGTACTTTGTTCTCTAGAAATGAATCATAGTTCTTAATGGTACTTTTTTAAAAGCCCAGATATTGGCATAAAGCAAGAATCAGTGAACAACACCAAGTATGCCACCCTGGCAAGAAAAACAAATTCAGAAAAAAAAAAAAAAAAACAGCCATGGTGGCTCACACCTCTAATCCCAGCACTTGGGAAGCAGGGGCAGGACTGCTGAGTCTGAGGCTTGCTTGGGCTACATAGTAAGCTTGGGGCCAGCCTGAACTATAAAGAGAGACCCTGTCTCAAAAAAAAAAATTGTCACACCTGTAGATGCAAATGAGCTCTAGAAAGTATGACAGCTTTTATAGAGTGGGAAATTTCCATAGGAAATTTCGTGTGGGAATGTAATGAGGGGAAGAAATAAATATGATACAGAGGGCCGGAGGGTTAGCTCAGTGGTTCCGGCGCCTGCCTTGCAAGCGCAAGGACCTGAGTTCGATCCCCGGTTACCACATATAATGC
>PVIC010032715.1:0-20550 GCA_004025085.1 Thryonomys swinderianus | reverse complement strand
ACCTTATTCTTCTCATGTGTTTTCTTTATAAGACTGCCTAAGAGTTTGTTGTTGATATTTTGTGATTAATTGAAAAACTGTATCAGTTACTTATCAAAAACTTACTGGCTGATGCTATGCTAACAAAAGTAGTTTCTAAACTCTATTTGAAGAAAAGTAAAGAAAAAATGCAACTTGTGTATTTGAACACTTATTTATTTACTTACACATTTATTTTTGGAAGTCTAGTGATTGAACCCAGGGCCTTCATGCTAGCCTACACTCTAAGTGTTTTTCTTATTTATTTATTTAATTTTGAAGCAGGATCTTGCTACATTGTTAAACTGTGTGGGCTGGGTTTGAACTTGTGGTCCTCTGTCTCACCTTTCCAGGGGCTAGGATTATAGACATGTACATCATGCTCAGCTTAACCCTCCATTTTAAAGAAAACAAGTATATTGCGAATTTTCAGAAATTTGTATGAAAATTAAGTTATGAATGGCTTATGTTGGGATGCGATACATCTAATATTCTTTGTAACAAACTTTCTCCTGTTTTAGACTCTATTAAGGTGATTGTCTCTGTTTTTCATGATTTTTAAAGAATTTCAAGGGAAATTTCTTTGTGAAATACAACAGGGCTTGGTGGGTATGATTTTAATTAGTTGCATCCAATTTGTTACAAGCCTGGTACTTGTGTCACTAGTGTCAAATAACATCATTTTAAGAAACAGGTGAAAAAGATGTTCTCTTTTAGTAAAGAATGATACAGTAGGAAAACATATCTATCACTTCAACTTTAATTTGATGGTGATATGTATATTTTCTTTTAGAAAGTTTTAAAGTAAAAAATATTAGCTGGATATACATACTTATAATTCTTCCACTCTGGGAAGCTGAGGCAGGAAGACCACAAATTTACCCCTAGCCTGGACAATTTATCGACTTATAGAGACCCTATCTCAAAAGTTATTTTTTTAAAAAGGAAACAAAGTGTGTGTATATACAGGGCAGAGGGCTGTAAGGTGGGCAGGGGAATGGCAAAAAATGAGAATTAAGTCATGTCATGTACTGATACAAATTCTCGGTGTTGATTATGATCATGCTGTGTACATAAAGTGTACCAATAAAATGAAATAATTAAAACAAATTTTTATAGTTATATAAAGGAATCTGGAGAGGCAGCTCAATCTGCTTACTATAAAAAATATGAGGTCAGTTTAATTTTAAAGTGTATTCTGTGATCCCTTTGGCCCTGGTAACATTTCTTCCCTCTAAGTTAGTGTTGAAGAACCATAGTGGAGTTCAAAGAAATTTGCGAACTTGTGGAGAAAGGGTCACGGTGGCTGTCGCCTGTCTTGGCTCTGTGACGGAAGTTGGGCCCAGTAACCTGCTTTTCTGCTGTCGCAGCTTGTGGCCTCCTTGAGGGACGCCCTGCGCTGTCCTTCCTGCCTGAGGTTCACCTCTCTGTGGAGCCCAGGCTGGGGGCCCCGGGAAGGTCTCCAGGCCTTGTCTGGTCAGAGTGATTCATTTCTTCCAAACCTCACAGAGAAAGCTACATAAATTATTGAATGGAACGTTTTCAATTAAAGCATGTTCAAATAATTAGCTTTTCAGAAAACTCTAGGAACATGTTGCTCGAGTGTAAGAGTAAAAGCAAAGAAGGATTTTTAATGAAAGAATTGCAAGCTAGGCATAAAAGAAAATCCAAGTATCTTTTAGCTCTTTTCCCCTTTCCAGCGCAGCCTATGCTGGTAATTGCATTTTTAAGTTTGTGTCAAGCTGCCTAATCACGCTCCACACATCTTAATTGCTACCAGATGCACTTTGTACAACACTGCATGTTCCAGCCCCAGCAATACCTCATCTGAACTTGGGCTGAGCAACTGAGGGGCGTGAGTGGGGCTTGGACCCCTGGCCATCGTACATCTCCAGCATCTTTAGTTTTAAGACACACCTTTCATTTTGCTTCAGGATCATGTAGCCCAGACACCGGTGGACATCTCACACTATGTCACCATCGAAGAAAGGCCATCACAACCTAAAATTTGACTAAGTAAAATGTATGTGTTGCCTTTTTTTTTACTACTGATTCCTTTACAAGTCATATTTTCCCAAATGCCTTACACGATCTCTTAAGAAATCACTTTTATTTTGAACTTAAGAATCTTTCACTATGGTTACTTTTCTATCTAAATCTTTCCTCACCTTTTCTCAAGATAAGCATATTAGCACAAAGAACTATTACTGTTCTCTTTTATTTTAGAAGTATTTGGTGTTTTTCTCCAATGACATGTACTGACATTTTCCTCCGCGACACTAGATTTCAACTTGCAATGCTTTCATCTCCTATCTTTGCTGACAGGGATTCTTCTAGCCGGCCCCACACTCCCATGCACTCACATGCAAATCCTTCAGCGCTACTGCTGGGGCAGAAGCACTGGGTTTGTCAGAGCCCATAGGGCAGCTTCACGGTGCCTCAGAGTCCTGCAGCCTAGGCAGCCTCCTCTGCTTCCTCTTCCGTAAACAGAGAGCCAGGCCCCAAGTTCACACCCAGCTTTTCATTTCTTCCATCTTTGGCAGAACCTGTGCATGGTCTTATGTTGTATATTTTAACCAACCTGACAAGAATAATTGCAATGAAAACATGCGCACAGCGAAAAGCACATTATGCAACAGAAAGACCACAGCCTGCCAGCTGCAGGGATCTCCCGGAACTCAGGACCAGTTGGTCGCAGACCTCCCACCCTCTCCTCTTGCTGACTCATCAGCTCTGTCCTCCTCTTCCTGCCCAGCACCCTTACCACACATCCGATAGGGCGTAAAGAGGCATGAACTGCCTTTCAGGGATTGGCTGCGTCAGGGACGTGGATGTGGCCGTGGCCACCTGAGGGGTTCCCTGCAGCTCGGGTTCCTGCAGGGCTTCCTTTAGCATTTATGTTCTATGACCTCATGTTCCATGCAGGTGAGAAACACAAGCCCCCTGCAGGAAAAGTTTTGCATGTAGATTGGAAGCTAGGTCAGCAGAGCAGCATAAGGCTGGGACAGACAGGTGTTGGAAGGACAGACTACTGGACAGACAGCGGCTTCACTGGCTCTTCGATGGAGCAGCTGCTGGGCCTCTCCATTCAGCACAAAAGCTATGCAAGGCTAAGCAGGGGCCCCAGGAAGGCCTGGGTCGGCTCACAGGGTTCCTGCCTGCCCACAGCCCCACTTCGTCTCAGGATGCCGGTGGCCCTGCTGGTTTACCCAGCCGGCTCCTGAGGCTGTGCTGGAGGCTGGACTGTCGAGGCCCAGCTGTTGAACAGTGAAATACACAGGTTTGTGCAGATTTTAAATCATCAAAAGAAGAAATCAGCAGCCACAGGCAGGTGTTGAAAGTGCTTGAGACAAGGACAAGGAACAGTTCTTTACACAAGGCAATTTTGCAGGACAAAGTCTGTCTGAAACGTCTGCTCTCTTCCATGTTCAATGTAATACTTTCGCTTATTTTTCCCCCAGACAGTGTTTTTTAAAAAAATTATTGAAAATGAGCAAGAGCACATCTCATACATCAGAGAAACAAAACCAGCCCGTGGCAGGACTGCAAGGTGACCTTCAGTACAGTGTTGCTTTCTTCTGAAAATTTTAATCAGGACTTGGGGCTATGGGGCAGCAAAGTCACACTGCTGGCAGACTTCAGGGATGCTGATAATTGTGGCACCAAAGCATTCACGGGAGTTTCTACAGGGACGTGAACTGCAAAGTCCTCCTGAGAAAACCAGAGCTGTCCAAGGACCCGCAGCCCATGGAGCACAGGTGCTCAGCGCACACCTGCTGGGACCCGCAGTGCAAGCGCAGGTGGACGGGACGCAGACGCACAGTGGTGGAAGCTCTTGGAAGTCACGGGAACACATGTCAGGGTTAGCATCCCACGTGGGACACTGGGAAGGAGAGGGACGCAGGGTTAGTGCTGAGCTCTGATGCCAGGAACAGCATAGCTGCCTGGCGCCTCCAGACCTATGTGCGAAGTGGGGGCACCTGCTCATGGCAGGGTGGCCGCCTGGGAGTCCCTAGGTGCTGACGGCCCCTCCTGCCCTTTGCAGGCAAGTCCAGCACTGGCCACTGCCATAGGGCAGTTCATTCAGAGCCCAAGTTTGCAAGTTGATATCTGCCTTGGAAACCACTTTTGGTCATTGGTGACAGAGACCAGTGAGTCACTGCCCGGTGCCAAAGCTTCATGTGAGCCCAGGCTCACACTGTGGGATGCCAGCCCTGGCTCCTGGAATAATATTTCAACAACACAGGTGCTGCTGGCATCAAAACATACAGTTTCAGGTCAGAGATTTAGCTCAGTGTTTCTGATGCCTGCCTCACAAGAGCAAGGTCCTGAGTTCAGTCCTCGGTAACCACATACAACAATGCTGGGTGTGGTGACTCACACCCATCAACAATCAATACCATATACCACAGTGCTGGACATGGTGGCTCATACCTGCAATCCCAGCACTCAGGAGGCAGAGGCAGGAGGATTGCTGAGTTTGAGGCTTGCTTGGGCTACATAGTGAGCTCAGGGCCAGCCTGAACTACAAAGCGAGACCCTGCCTCAAAAAAACAAAAACAAAAACAAAAACAAAGAAAAATCATACAGTTCCTAACCAGGATGCTGAGTCTATATGAGAGCAGAGAAAGGTTACATTTCATCAATCCCAATTAAAAGAGTGCAGAATATTGGACATTTTAAGGATGTTGTAATTGATGTGATTTATTCTTAGTTCCAAAAGGCAGGTCTCTGTACAGTGAGACATTCACTGACACAAATGAAAAAAAAAATTTTTTCTTTATAAAAGAAATGATTTTTTGGGAAGATGGATGTGCTTAACACTATAATGTTAAGTAAAATAAATCAGGGACAGGGGCTTAAATGGTTTTTCTTATACAAGAGACCTAAAAGATAAAGAGCCAAAAATATGATAAATATAATAGCAAACAGGGAGACAGAGCTTTTGCCAAAGGGAAGCGAACCAAGAGATGAAGGGAGGGGGGAGGGGAGCAGAAGGAGATTTAAAAAGAATTAAGATGTGTTATATACGTGCCCCAACCCTCCCCCAGTGATTGTGAGCATTATCCCCCACAAATGTGTACTAACAAAAAAACTGACACATGAAAAGAAGTAAGATACCAAGTCAAAAAGCAGTCTGCTTTGTATCCATAGCAATGCTGGGGGAGTAGAGAAAGACCCCAGGTACTTGGAATCCACGCTATGGAAACACATCTCTGCCAGGCAGAGCTCGCCAATTCTCAGTAATTAGAGGCAGAGACGGACACTCATTCTCCAGCCAGGGGGCAGAACCCATGAGTTGTGGACCACATGGAGACGGTGGAAATGTAGCCCGCCAAGGCTTCCAAGTTTAACTCATTAGCCCTTTAAATGGACACTTGGGATGAATCAGCCTACTGGGAAATTGTCCACGGAAATGCACGGCTGTCTTCCAGTCACTCCAGTTTCTATTAAAAATGACTTGTTTCCAGGGTTAAAAAATTCTTAAGACCTTGCAAAGGCAGAGGGTAGTGAAACAGAAAGGCCAAGGATCATTTCCTTCCCTGAGCCTGGTTCTGAGGGAGGCTTCCATACCGTACTTCCTCCGCATTTCCACCGAGGGCAGCTGTGCAGCTGGGCTTATGTCTATGTGTGGGCTGACTGGGGAGCTTCCTCCCTCTTTCTGTAAGTGTATTTACTGTGTCTACTGAATACTACTCGGAAATGTGAGTGCAGTGTTGAATAAGGTAGTTTTTGACCTCTTGGATAAAAGTCTCAACAATTCAGGATGAAGTTGCTAAAAATGCTAAACCATCATCAATCTATAGCTGTATTTTAGAAAAACACCAGGACTGGCTCATCATGTTCCTAATAAAATCAAAACTGTACTCTGTGTGTCTCATAGAGTTGGTCCCAAGGAGAGACAATTCCATTGCTTTCAGAGTATCATGTAACGACACCAGAGTAATCTTCTGGTGCAAGCACACGAAAAGGAAGCTTGGCAGTGGACTCAGAAGGTCCAAGCACAGAGCCACCTGCAGACTGGAGGTTCGTGGGCACCCAGCAACAACAACACATTAGCACAACAAATGTGCATAAAGACCACATTTTCTTTATACAGGCCATTTCCAAATTTACTTATTATACATTGTATCTTTATAGACACAGATATGCATAGATACCTGCATTATGACAACTTCAAATCTTGTGGGAAAATACCTGAAGGTGAACAGCTGAGTCAGATTGGGATTTCTATTTTTGGTTTTTTGAACGATCTCCACATTGATTTCCACAATGGTTGTATTAGTTTATATTCCCATCAAAAATGTAGAAGAGTTCTTTTTTTCCCCACAGCCTTGCCTCCCCATTATTATTTGGTTTCTTGATGATGCATGCAACAGAGTACTACTCTGGCATTAAAAAAAGAATTTGAGGCATTTGTTGGTAAATGGATGGACCATGAGACCACAATGTTGAGTGAAATAAGTCAGACATACAAGCTTAAATATGGCATGCCGAGAGAGTGAGAGAGACAAGAGAGACAGAGACAGAAAGACAGAGAGAAAGAGAGACAGAAAGAGACATAGACAGAGAGACAGAGACAGAGAAACAGAGAAAGAAAGAGACAGAGACAGAGAAAGAAGGAGAGAGAGACCACAAAATCCCTCTCCCTTTGAACGCAATCATGCCACCATCTCACACCTCTCAGCCCCTCTGAAGCAGTTCCGGGGTCCCTTCCATGGATGTCTGTGCTGGTGGCTTGATGTCCAAAGTGGATGTAAAATATGGCCAGTTTCATATACATGATACATCATAATTTTCTCTTTTTCTGACTTTTTGTTTTGTCTTCTTCTTCTTCAGCCCCTACCCTTTCCCTTCCTCCTTCCAACTCTTGGGCCCTTCCCATTTCTAAAAGTTCTATTTTCATCATTTCTTTCATCCCTTTTGTTCTCCTTCTTCCACCTCCTTCCATCTCTTGTTCCTCCATCCACCTGAAAAATCCCCCCTTCCACTTTTATCTGACTCTTGTATCATTTTTATATATTTCTGTCAAGTGAATTTAACTACATTCTCTCTTTTATGTAAACCTAAATTCAGAGTCCAATAGGGGAAAATTTCCAAATAGTAAAAACTATTTAACTATGAAATCAGGGCCCCAGAAAGATTGAAACTTCAATTTTTTTGTGCTATTTAAAACATTCTGGAGGACAGAGATTTAGCTCAGTGGTTCCGGCGCCTGCCTCGCAAGCGCAAGGCCCTGAGTTCGATCCTGGTAACCACATACAATGCTGGGCGTGGTGACTCATGCCCACCAGCAATCAGTACCACATACCACAGTGCTGGGCATGGTGGCTCACGCCTGTCATCCCAGCACTCGGGAGGCAGAGGCAGGAGGATCACTGAGTTCAAGGCTTGCCTGGGCTACACAGTAAACTCAGGGCCAGCCTGAACTACGAAGTGAGACCCTGTCTAAAACAAAACAAAACAAAACAAAACATTCTGGGCTCTGACATGATGAGCAGTCCTTGGCTTGCGTGCCCAACATCCTCTGGACTTGAGGCCCCATGACAGCCGGGTGCACGTGCTCCCTTGAGACACACTGGGTAAGGAGAGAGTGGAGCCCTTGAGTTGTCAAAGCGATGACCAGAAAGGAAGGAAATGGAAGCAGAAGTATCCAAAGGAGAAGGAAGTTACATGTGTCCTCACGGAACTGCTACTTACAGCAGTAGCCAAGAAAACAATAAGGGTGCCCCGTGCCTCGGTGTGAGCCCTGTGTGTGCAGGACCCGAGCGGACAGACTGCGGAGCTGCGCGGAGTCTAGACCTTGACAGATGTCCACTGCTTGACACAGCATCGTGCCCGAATTATCCTCTGATTACCCAGCACACTGCAAGTCATAAAACAAGAGCAACGGCTCAGGCCCCTTTATTTATTCATCTTCACCGCGTCTGGAAGCCATAAAACCTCGCGCTGACGGGTGTAAATCGTCTCACACAATTAGCTCTGATTGTCTGGTAGCAAATTTAACTCTGCAGTTAAACATTCAGGAAGTCATGGAGCTCAGAAGTCAAGTTGCAAGAAGGGGCAGATGGGTGATGCACACACTGGGCCGGGGACAGAGCTGCAGATGTCCTTCCACAACCCAGGATCCCAGGTTATAAGCCACACATCTACCTGCAATGCACATGCGCCATTCAGATGACAACGAAGTCTTGGCTCTAAATAGGCAGGAGTGCTGCTCTATCCCCAGCCCTCCCAGGAGCCCGCAGCCAGCAGAACACACCTGTCTCAGGGGTCAGGCAGAGGACACAGAGATGAAAGCTCATGTCCCCCCATGATGGTCCCTCAGAGAGTGATTCTAGGGGCAGATGTTTTCAACCGGGCCAGACTCCCTGGCGGAGGCCTGTGTACGCACAGCAGTTCAGATCAGGGCATAACTTGGCCCTGGGTTATCCCAGAACCGTGTTCTGTAAGTGCAGAGATGTGTGGTTTTTACCACGACACAGTTATTGGGTCTCCCCATTCAGATTACACGCACCTCTCCGAACTCCTTTCTGAGTCCACATCCTCCTTACCATTGTGTAAGAACTAAATCACATGACAAATAAATAAACAAATAAAATCTATAAATGCACTGGGTATGGCAGGAATATAATAAATAGAAAGCAGATAAATAATTTCTGCTCCTGAAAGGTAGGACACTGATCTAGGGTTTCATAGATCCTAGAGGTTCACTGATTCGAAGCCCCATTTCCTGTTCCTACACCACGTGTGTGTATGTGTGTGTGGCATTTGCATCACACACACATCCTCAGACAATACAGTGGGTGATCAAGAAATAGGATGGGCATTTAAAGGAGCTCTGCTGAGCATTGCTGTGAATCCCCCTGAACATACCCCTTCCAACCTGCTTGTCCTGTTGTCCTGGCCACCGTCTGAAGCAGATCTTCTGGTCCTCTCTCTTGCAGCCTTCAGAAGTGTGACGTGGAATCCTGGAGATGCTGTTCCGATGCCACGCAGGGCAAGCTGGGCTCCTGAAGCCATTTGCACGCGTCTTCGCCAACCTCGTGCATCACGGGCACCATGTGACTGTTGGCTTTTCCACAAAGCCGAATGAACATGAAAGGTTTGGGGTCGAGGGTGAAGGAGCCGCCAAGACAGCACAACTAACCAGGCTCACGCTAGAGTGTTCCGGAGTTGCTTGGGAAAGGACAGGAAAGCCGGGGCGAGTGTGTCCCCAGGGAGGAGGCAGGTTTGGAGGGGAGCCGGTGTGTCTTTGGGAATAGCTCTTCAGATGTAAATCTTCACGTTTTTATGGCATCTTGTTGGGTGTATCTCAGCATGTGGGGCTCATCCATGCAGCAGCTTACTCTCACTCCACCTGTGACAGGGCTGACTTCCTGCTGAGGCAGCCTGACCCTGTCTGGGAAGCTCTGCTTCCTCTTGGTGAGTCCATTTCCCACGGGCCAGTGGTCTCCTCTCCAGGCCGGGGACCCTGGGCCAGTGCTGTGTCTGTGACAGTCTTCAGGATTTCCAGAACATGTCCAGGGCCCTACGTCTCCTCTCCTCTGGGGTAGACAGTTGGCAAGAGCCCCCGTCCATGCTCCCAGGCGCCAGGCAGGAGCAAGGTGGACACTGGTGTCCACGGTGATAATTATAATTAGTTTGAGTGCTTAGAGTAAACTCTTCTGAAAAACATGAATTATCTTCATTCCTGCTGGGGTTTAATTACTCTTTGGCAATTGCTGTGGCTTTCGAGGGCCAGCCAGAGAGCTCTGCTCAGTGATTCTCTAAGGGAAGAACACCTGCGTCCAGGTGGACTTGCTGACCATTACCTCCCCATGCCAGGGCCAAACACACACCGCAACCAGCTGCTACCGCAGGCTCCCTGAGCAGATGCCTGAGCCATGGTGAGCAGAGTGCCCATTATCCCAACTGGTATCCCCTGGCTGGCATGGCGTTGCCATGGCGACTCACCAGGACAGACTAGGCTTCGGGTAGATTTCACTTTCAAAGCATCATGGTAAGAGACCTGATCAAAAAGTACAGTAAAGGTTTCATTTTCTTAAAAAGTTATTGTAGTAAGAGACACACTGCCGTGCATCCCACTTAAAAATATTCCCTCTCAGTTTAAATATTATTCCACTGTGCTTGCTGCTTGCGGCAGCAGCTCTCTCTCCTGGGGGCCTTTAGCTGTGCTGTCCCGGCTGCCTCCATGTCCTGAGTGGATCGAAGCATCTCCCTCTCATGGTCACTGTGACTCAGGGGAAGAGCCGGAGCCACACGGGGCCAGATCCAGTGACTGAGGTGGATGAGGATGCAGTGTAACATGCTCACCTCTTGAAGACACTCTGGGAAGGGGGCTCCAGAGCTGCTCCAGAAACTGCAGAGAGCAATAAGATAAGTGTGTTGAAAGTAAGGGGGATTCACTGCAGTGTGTCTTTTACTGTAATAATTTTTGGAAACCAAACTTTCACTGTATATTCGATTACCCCTTACATAATTTAAACTGGTATTTTGTGGGGAAGAGGAATGCAAATATGGTTGAGAAACTACCAATTAAATAACTTTGCAGTTATTAATGGTCATGTTATTTTTCCAAACCCCTTTCTTTTCTCTGCACAAACATCTAACATCATTTTCCTTATGAAAACAAAGTCCATGGAGTCATCTAGCTATGTAAACATAAGTGTATATTTGGTTCTTTAAAAAGGCATTTTGTATTTGATTAATTGTGTGTTCTTTCAAACATTAGATCTAATACCCTTGGTGTCTGACATGTAAGATTTACAATACAATGGATGGATGATGGGTGGATGGATGGATGTTGAGTAGACAGATGGATATTTGAATGCTCTCAACAATCAACACAATGTGACTGACAGATACATTTGAGCCAGTGAGTAGAGGGGTGAGTGATGGATGGATTGGAAGATAGATGGGTGGACAGTGGGAAGGAAAACCTGGAGAGAATTGTATTCAAAGTAATGGCAGGGTTTTTATTCATTTCTCACTGTAATCTAAAAATCACTATACATCTCTAATTTATTTATTGGAATCCACAACTGCTATTCAAATACTTCACCAATAAAAACACAAACACACCACATTTTAAGGTACTAGGAAGAAGTTTTAAGGGTTTAAGAAGGATTCAGTGAGCCTGTTGTGGACCATAACTTGCCTATTTACATATAAGTGCACATTCATTTGGAAATAGGAACAAACCTTTTAGAAGTGGAGTTCTAAAATGTGCTTCAAAATATGCTTTGGGAAATTGTTATATCCATGAGAACACTGAAAGCAGAGCGGTGCAATTTTCATGGTCTCTGTCATGGACCAAGTCTATATTCTGAAGCTCTAATATTGAAATGTACTCCCCTGCACTATGATACTGAGTCTTTTGAGAGCCCATTAAGTCTCTCAGGATAATCAAGAAGGAGACTGTTGTCCTTAGAAAAGATGCCAACAAGTCTTCTTGTCTCCTTCTCAGCCACTAGTACTGCAAGGAATAAATCTGTGTTGTTTATAAACTATCAGTCTGCAGCATTCTGAGCCATGTACAACAACTATAGAACTGGAAGCATTGTTTCCTTAATTTTTTTTTTTTTTTGAGATAGGGTTTTGCTTTGTAGTTCAGGCTGGCCCTGAGCTCACTATGTAGTCCAGGCAAGTCTGGAACTAAGCAATCTTCCTGCCTCTGCCTCCCAAACCTCCCAAGGGCAGGGATTACAGGCATGAGCCACCACACCCAGCCTTAGTTTTCTTTTTCATTTAGAAGTTTCTTCTAATTCTTTATAAAATATTTTCACTTTACCAAGTCTGTGGTCCCTCCTTCTTGTAGAACAGTGATTTTCACCTTCATTTCCTGCTGTCTTAGTTCCTTGCTCATCACTGGGGTATAATACCTGGTTCCATGACTTGGAGGAGGAGGGTTTATTTTGACCACAGTTTTAGAGGCTCTGGTGCATAGTCAGCTGGCTTCCTGCAGGGCTGCATGGCATAGGAGGGACAAATAACTCGTGGAATGTAAAGGATGGACAGGAAGCAGAGACAGATACAAGGAAGAGGGAGAGAGAGAGACTGTGAAGGGCCACGGTCTAGGTACCCACCTCTTCCAGCCAGTCTCCACCTCCCAACATCGCTTTTTGCTAAAAACTCATCTGTGATCTAATGCACTGCTGAGTCTCTCACCTTTCAAAGCCCCACCTCCAAGGGTGTGAGGCTTGGGGGGACACCTAGGTGTGAACACCTGCCTTAGAGGAGAAGTATCTTCTCCCACAGGCTTGCATATCCAGATGGCTGGGTGACAGTGAAAGATGAAATGAATGTGGATTTCTGCACTGCACAGGGTCAGGGCTGGAGGTCAGGGTGCTGCACCTGCTTGGCAAGTGCCAGGTCCTGAGTCTGATTGCTGGTAATGGAAGCAAAAACAAAATAGACTTCTGAGCTGAAAATACTCTGTGTAAGGATGAAGAGAGATCTGAGTGTAAGCTCAGGGGAATAAAGAGGTGACCCCAGAGCAGTATGTATATCTGTGCTCTATGTCTTTCCTTTGTAAATTAGGCAACATTAATAATTAATTCCCGGTATTTTGAGGTGGAATCATTCCATGTAGTAATTGCAAAATTCCTTTCTATATCATTAAAATGCAAGGAAGGATCACGTCCTCTCTTTGCATCACACTAAAGATGGGATGTCGGAAGCCCAGTGCAATGTCAAGCACTTCCGCTAATTTGACCTACATCATGAATGTCCCCTGGTCGTATAGAGAGCAGTTTATAAAGACCCCATTCCCCTGGCTTCCCCAAGCAGCCCCCACGTGTTACACAAATGTGGATTAATAATGTCCTGTCTAGAAAACTCACTGTCAGAAGAACCATTTGGTGTCAAAGTTGTAATTAAATACAGCGCAAAAGCAAGTCGGGTCCTCTGGATGTTAATCTCATTATCGTCCTCTCAGAGCTACTTGCCAAAAGTTAATAGCCGTTAAAGCCCCACTCCTCAACCAATCAGAATATTAAATTAGTCAGCACGTCAGTGGAGCTAATCCTCTGCTTGTGAATATCAAAAGGAAGCAGGAAGTCTGTGTGTAATATGTTTTTACCATTTGATACTCTGTGTCTTTTTAGAAGTGAGACAATATGCTTCTGCGCCTGCCCTCTCACCTACTTCCTTATTCAGAAATAACTGACTATCTTTAGAATCTATTTTTCTTCACAGAAGGAGAAATTAATGAGAGGTGCAATTTTATATGAAACAACTGTCCATGTTCAGGAAATGTCCTTTTTTTTTTTTTTTTCCAAAAATCATGCATGTTCCATAAACCTGATCTTAGAAAATAAGGAAAGCTGTGGAAATGCCCCGCATCTCCAGGCTTCTGTGTTGCTGTTTCTAGTCACCCTGTGTACCGTGTGTCTGAGGAAGCCCTCACGCCGTCTTCCCTCCTCTTGCTAAGAAAACACCTCGTGTTCCTGGAGAAGAGGACTGAACAGACACTGCTGGAAGAGGCCTTGCCCAGCTCAGCTGGGTGCCATCAGGGCCTGGTTGGTGGTGGTCACAGCTGCAGGACTGGACATGAACTCCCATGGGCAGCACTGCGCTTTGGGCTCGGTTCTCATTTATTTATCTAGTGAAATCTAAACCTGTCTCGCATTTACTAAAATAAAATAATGCCCAGGTTAGCAACCCATGGAAGACTGAATAACTGATGCTCTACTTGCCTTTTACCAAAGCTCTGTCCTATGCATGGAGACTCACTACTTCCGGTCGGCAGTGAGGGTCTAATAAAATAAAATCCCATCAGTCTTTGGTATCTACTCCTGCTCGTTAACTAAATGTGCATGTTTTCTGTTAATTGTGATGCTGAAGATAGAGGGGGCTTCAGCTGACGTGTCAGACAAACAGCACGGTTTCATGAATATGTATGTGTGTCTGAGAAAATAAATTAACAGGGGCAGCCACTCTCATGACCCACTTGGGTTGTCAACAGTGAGTGTGATGGGAGGGCCAGGATCGTGTGAATGCGCCTGACAGAATTTCCTCCCCGTCAACTCATTTACTGTGTGCGTCTGGATTATTTTAAGCATGACACAGCCGTCAGATAATTAATCACCATATCACCAGCACTGACATGATGGTATAAGAGAAGCGTCGTGCTGATTCCTGCTCCAAACTCCCTGTCGCACAGTTTTACACCTCAGGAGGTGAGAGTGTTTTGCAGGTGACTCTTGGAGCTTGGGGACCCTGCTGTCCACTGCGGGCAGGAAGGCAACAGACTCTTGTTTTACCCTCAACTGTTGACCTCAGCCAACACGTCATCAGAGCTTTGAAAATGGAAGTTTGTTCACAGATGGTGCTGACCAGACTCTGAGCTAAGAACACCAATTGCTTCCCTGATCAGAGCCACATGCTGGTCATTACGACCCAGATCAGCATGCGCCTCAGCTCAAGGCACCTCTGCACCCTCCAGAGGCATGTTCAGGGATTGTCTTTCACTTTTCTTAGTTTCCCTTTCCCTCCCCACCACCCCCTCCCATGACCATTCCCCCTTGTCCCATTACCCATCTTCAAAATGTCTGCTTTGTAACCCACCTTTATTTCACACGTTATTTGTATTTTGTTTTGCTCATATGTTTGATTTTTTCACTTAATATTGTGTTTTCATCCATTTTTGTAGAAATGACATGAATTTGTCATTCTTTTTTATAGTCGAGTAAAATTCCATTGTGTATAGACCACACTGTCTTTATCCCTGTACCTGCTGACAAACACCACTCTTCCTACAGTTCTGATGCTGTGAATTGCACTGCCTCGAAGATAATTGCACAAGTATCACTGTATGTAGTACGATGACCCTAGCTATGGGTTAATAATGTGAATTATTTTATCATAAGTTGTCTAGAGTAACCAAAACGGATATTTTATTTATAACATATATTTTCCACGTATGATTCTTTCATTGACAATTTGTCAACAAGCCAGTAATTTCTGCTCAAAAATTGTGCTTAACTCACATTTCTACATCTAGCATCACTCTTGAAACATGGTAAACATTCAACAGATATTGACTTTATTGATGTTATAGGACCATAAGAATCGAGGACAAGACACAGTTGTTCAGACCAAACAGTAACTATTTGTCTACAAAGAAGGAGCTACAGGGCTAGAAGCTTGTTCACACTTTGAATTTAGACAGTTTCAAGAATCACAGCTCTTGAGTAAATTATTTAATTTCTCCAAGTCTAATTTTTCTCATCTTCCAAATAGTGAGCCTGGCTTTTCATCTGAAACACAGTGAGATTAACATTTGTTTCAGAGCCAAATACAATCAACAGTGAAAGGCTGGCAGTGAGATTTGTGCTTCTTCCTACATGAACTCACAGCAGCTGCAATTAGCCAGGTACTAACAGGGAAAGGGATGAGTTTTTTTTAAAAGATTGAAGAAATAAAGTCCCAAGACTTTGTTCCACGGAACACAGGGAATAGAAGACACAACACAGTCAATAGTGATTCCAAACCAATTTTGAGGGTAGATAAAAACATAAAGGAAAGAAAGAAATTAGTGACATTCATTTTTGTAGCAGGGAATAGTTCAAGGTGGTAGTAGCTAGTGATGCAGAGCCAACATTTGTCTCAGGGTATATCAATAGCCTTAAGAAGAGTTCCAGCCTAGAAATACACATCTGAGAGACATCAAAAAACCAAGCAGAACAGGAGAATTAATCCAGGATTCTGGAGAAGGAGAATGTTTTTCAGGAGTAACAGAGCAAGTGTCAGTCCCAGGAGAGACAAAGAGAATTTGCTGTGGTAAATCCCAAGCACTGCGAAGCCACCCGGCATGTTCTAAAACCTTCAGTACTGTTCACGTCATCAGATGAACCACAGCATCGGGACCACTGAAAGCTATGGCGGGAGAGGCGCTGACTCGCACCTGCTAGCTTCTCAGGAAACTGGGTTATGACAAGATCTTTAGCTTTAAGGCAGAAGGTGCTGCTCGAACTCTAAAGGTGGCAGGGCGGCTCCAAAGGGCTGCTGTGTGGGTCACTTTGCCCTCCTTGGGGCAAAATACTCAACACGACAGGGGAAGGGAGGTGTGTTTGGTGTGTGTTCCAGTCCATGGCTGGCTGGCTTTAAGAAGACATGGCAGGACAGAGACGCATAGCACAGGACAGCGGCTCACCCCATGGTGACCAGGCATCAGAGGGGAGGAGGAGCCAGGACTGAACATGCCCTTCCAGGCCTCACCCAGTGAGTCCCCAGCCAGGCCTTCCTCCCATGGCACAGCCAGCCCTGACCTCATCATGATGGACCCCCTGTGAGCACAGCACCCTCATGATCTATCTCGTTGGGGCAAAATATCACAAGCTTGTGATTTAAGGGGCACTTTAAGTCTAAGTCACAGCACTTTTTTCTCATGCTAGGTCCAGAGAAGGAAGTTGCCATGCTTGGCCAGCAGCATTTGCCCTGTCTCAGCCTATCTCCTCTTTCACTGGGGAAGGTAGGTTTGGGTTTCACTCAGACTTCAGCTGACTGGAAATTGCCATTCACAGGCCAGAGGGGTGTGTTCATCATGTCTGCCTCACGCCAAGGAATGTCAGTCAGCTGACTTAATGTTAATATCATCCAAAGCTCTCACAGAAACACCCAGAATAACATTTGGCCAAATATTTAGGCACTTGGTGGCCAGTGAGATTGATGTAAAATTTCCTTCCAGTGGCTTATTGCATAGCCTTGTTATTTTTTATCTCGTTACTGTAAGTCCTACCTTAATTAGGCTCACCAATATTTCTTTCTTTTTTGTGGAACTGGAATTGAACCCAGGACTTTTGTATTGAGCTACATTGCCAGCCTATTTTTATTTTTATTTTTATTTTGAGGCAAGGTCTTGCTAAATTGCCCAGATTGGGTTAACAAAATTGTCATCTTCCTGCTTCAGCCTCCTAGAGTGCTGAAATTATATTCCTCAAGCACCACGACTACATTTGCTGATATATCTTTGCTTGCAGCCCATCCACACCAACCAGAGCTGTACACTAGTACAAAGAGAGA
Organism: Thryonomys swinderianus; assembly: GCA_004025085.1. Lineage (NCBI taxonomy): Eukaryota > Metazoa > Chordata > Mammalia > Rodentia > Thryonomyidae > Thryonomys > Thryonomys swinderianus. Next base: position 3,504 of record PVIC010032715.1, on the reverse strand, counting down.
TAAGAAGTCAAGACCACACTGAGCTAGGTGACAGAACACAGGACTCTGAGCTGCCCTGAAGCCTGTGGGAAAAGCCCTCGACTGAGCCATTAGTTCAGAGACTGTCACTGGCAACAGTGGTAGCAGCTCAGAGCCACCATGTGGGCAGGAATCTGTCCGTCCACATCCTGGTGTCCTCCAGCCCCTTGCACACAGTCATTCTGCTTCAATGTCCTTCCTCTGTCTGAATAAATCCTGACTCGTTCTGGGTGGCCCAGTTCTAGCACCACCTTCCAGAAGCCTCTCCAAGTGGTAGAGTTTCTCCCATCTCTCAGAGTCTGCTGCCTGGTGCCTTCCCTACCCAGGTCTTCTGCTGCCCAGACCCTCCCCTGCCCAGGTCCTCCTGCTGCCTGGTGCCTCTGCTGCCCAGAACCTCCCCTGCCCAGCAGGGCAGTGCCCAAGACCAGACTGCATTTATGGGAATTTCCAGGATGGGAACTTTCCTGCTCACAGCACCTGTTTGAAAGTGTCTGTTCAAATAGCATCTCATTCTTTCTGGAGTGGACATGAAGGACACATGAGAGGAAAGACATATATACAGTCAGTTCTCCCAACACGTGGACTAAAACACACACACACACACACACACACACACACACTCCTCTGATAAAGGATATGTGCTAGTCATCAAATATATATAATACATAATACCAAAATAAACAGATTTGCTAATGAAATTTATATTTCCAAAAGTATTTAAGGAAACTCTTGACATGACAACATCTAAAGGACAAACATGGAGAAAAATAAAGACTCACTTAAGGGGAGAAACTATAAAGCCAGAAGTAAGTGAGAGAAAAACAAATTAAAGTAAAACATACCCTGGCCGAGTGTTGATATGTGTAAACAAACACTGACTTTATGATCCCTACTTTTATTGTGAAAAAAATTAATTGAATTGAAATGCTGAACAACAGTAACATTTCAGGCCAGAAAATCCTTACTATACTGAAAAAAATGTCTGAAAAATGTAATTAAAGTAAAATCAGTATAAAGGGAAATCTGAATAAACATAGCAAATCTGAAAATGTATTTTGGAATAATTCTTTGGGTACAAAAGAAATCCAGGAGGTTTTTAACAGTGAGAAGGAACAGTAATGACAACACCACATGCAAGACCTGCTGGGTGCTACCAGTCGGCCCGTGGTGGGAATTTTAATTATGGATGCTTTAATTATAAAAGCAAAAGGACTAAAAACTGGTGAACTAAGACTCTAAACAGAGTGTTTAAATAAGAACAAGAGGCTGAAACCAAATAAGCTTAGAAAAGAACTATGCAGCAGTAAAGGTACATATGACATTGTTTAGCTACATTTCATCAGCCTCACTCCAAACATATAGCTGCTCAATTCCTCATAGCTGCTCTATGGCTTCACTGGAACCATTTCCTTGCTTAAAGATCAATTTGTATAATTATTTATCTATCATCTATTTCTAATTATACCATCTATACCTATATCTATATTTTATTTACAGATGTCTTGATCATATATATAGAAATCTCCAAAGACTCCACCAAAAACTCATGAAAATTAATATATGAGTCCAATCAATTAGCAGAACATAAAATCAGCATTCATTCACATGCTTGACTACGCAGTCAGCTGTCTATCTCCCTGGCATACACACTGGTAGTTCCTACCATCTGTGGGTCAAAAATATTTGAAAACATTTGTAGATGCCACCAAGTATTCCATACATTTTTGTGATCACATATATTCATTCATAGCTTCATACATTTCTGTTATTCCAACCTGAACTATAGAGGAAAGGACCTATTTACACAGCACTAACATTGCACACGATTAAGGAAACAGGATGATTTAAAGTGTGCAAGGGGAGGGGCATAGATTAAGCACAAATACTGGCTGATTTCACAGGGAGAACACAGTGTTCTACTTGGTGCTGAAAGGTTCAAGATTTGGTTTCCTACAGACCATAAGCCAAGACTGTAGAGCATTTCACTATGATACAGGGCTGTGTGTGGGTATGAACATGCATAGCAACACAGCATGCATTAAATACACATAATAAAAATGAATTAGAGAAGTAAAGGCTACCTTAGTTATTAATCACATGGAACAAATCCAATACAGCAATTCAGATTTCACTTTTCTGTGATATATTGGCTCTGTGTGTGTGTGTGTGTATGTGTGTGTGTGTGTGTGTGTGTGTGTGTGTGTGAGCCTTGGTCAGCAGCTCACTAGTGGCTCTGAAATGATCAAAGACCAAAGACCTGACTATGACCAGGCTGTGAAGATGGCTCTGCCCTCGGCAGGAGGAGCCAGGGCCCTGCTGTTCCTCCCGGACTCCAGGTCTGAGCTCAGGTGGGCACAGACACACCCTGCTCCCCTTGCTATGCAGGAGAGTCGCAATCCCCAGATGGTGACCCAAGCAGGAGGAGGGTGGGCAGGGGAGGCCACTCCATACTGCGTGAGAGACAAGAGAGAAATGGGACGTTGCCAGCCTTGGTTTTATCTCACGGCTCCTCCAAAGAGGTGAGGTCGTGACTGGTGACAGACGTTTGATGTGGCCCTGAGGTCACAGCCTGAACAGTGAGAGGAGCTGTGGGAAAATGGCAGGAGGCGACTGCAGAGCAGGACATGTCACTGGGCCAGGATGCCCGCGAGACCCGCAGAGAAGGATTTGCCCTGAAACTCTGAAGGGAAATTAGTGCTTCCGCGGCAGGAGTTCTGAGATGAGATAGAAAGTATGACCTCTGTGAGCATTAATAACAGGGAATTTATAAATTTGGTTCAACTTGTCTGGTGATGCAGGAGACTCTTTAATGGCCAGTAATGTCTGTTAATAACCAGATGCCTTTTGAGGAGGCCTCTTTTTGAGAGAATTATAACCTTGAAAAATTCCTCCTAAGGCCTATTCTCTCTAGTGAGATTTCCGAGGAAAACACTCACACAAGAGTAGGACAGTCTTCCTGCCTTTGAAACTCTTTTTATTCCTCGGGATCCCTCACTAAATTACTGCTGTTAACTCAGAACCAAGTAACTTGAGTAAATATTGTCTCTTCACTTAAAATACACACAAGAGTTTTTGGATTATGGAGTTATAGGCACTTGGGGAGAATGATTACTCATAGTGGGGGCTGTCTCAAGTTCCACACAATATTTAACAGTAAACTTGGCCTCTATCCACCAGGGTCCTATAGATTTTCTCTTCCACATTTGACAAGAAAAAAAACAGTCTCCAGATATTACCAAGTTTCCCCCATTCCTCCCACTGAGAATGACCCTTCAGCCCAGGAGGAACCCACATTTTTAGTTTGTGGGTTAAAATCCAGACATTTTAAATACAATGATGATCAACAAAAATAGCAACATTGCAGCTGAACATGGTGGTGACCAAATAATCCCAACCCTTGGGAGGATGAAGCAGGAGGATTGCAAGTTCAAATTCAGCCCAGAGTATGTAGTGAGAACTTGTTTCAAACAAAACAAAACAAAACAA
>PVIC010032714.1:0-20544 GCA_004025085.1 Thryonomys swinderianus | reverse complement strand
CTCCTGAATTTATACGAACCTACTGTTACAAATCTCAGCTGATTGATGAATTTACTTTTGGTCCCCAATTTGAGTGGATGTTTTTAAATATGCATGCTAAGTATGCTTCTTATGCTCTGGAATTTCTTAGACTACAACTGAAGGATTAATTTGATCTCCTGCCACTTGAGTAGAGATAACATAATTTTCAAGGTTACTTGAAGATTTATTCTGTATATTTATAATGTAACACCCTGAGAATGCAGAAGAGAGAGAGAGAGAGAGGCACTTTAGAGCAAGTAAAGCAGAAAAAAAGAATATGGAAAAACTTTTAAATGTAAAAAAATACTTTTTTTTTTTTTGAGACAGGGTCTTGCTTTGTAGTTCAGGCTGGCCAAGAGCTCACTATGTAGCCCAAGCAAGCCTTGAACTCAGCAATCCTCCTGTCTCTGCCTCCCGAGTGCTGGGATTACAGGTGTGAGCCACCACATCCGGCAGAAATACTTTTGATATGAGAAGATTTTGTACACATTTTTGACCTACCAGTATAGAAAAAAGGGATAATGGCAAAACTAAAAGCACAAGTGTGTTGAAAGTAGGTTTGTGGAGGATACACTCAGTAGAAATGCATGTTTAGTTGCTTTAAGCCTTGCTCTTGGTTTGATTGAGCCTAAATTATCCCTTTTAAAAGTTCTTTGTTGCTCAAAGAAGATCAGGGGCTACAGCTCTGCTTCTCACAGTCACCCTTCAGGGCTCAACTTTCCTCTCTAGTTTAACTGATACTTTAAGACAAAGCCAAAACTCTTATTTCTGAGATTAATATTAAAAATACGCTTTTACACATGACTAAGAGAGCACTTAGATTGTTCAGTGACAAAAAAGACAAGACAAATTCCTTGGGCAGTTCTAACCTGGTTTATGGAAATTATTATTGATGACTTCATAATACATTAATGTATTTGTGTTTCCTGATATCATACTGGTGACTTCTAGCATAAAACTGTTCATAGTGATAAACCTATAAACTCAAATGTCTGACTTTCCCTCACTTGGGTTCCAGTTGTTGGTTGTTTAAAATCTATATCTATATCTACATCAATATGCCACTCCAACATACAGTCAACAAAAACTACAAACACTGTCTCAAGGTTTCTGTTTATGTGCTTGTTATGTATGTATCGTACATGTGCTACACCATTTAAAGATGCTCAAACACTATATAGTCCAAACAATGTCACATAAAATAGATCTACAGAAATATAAATCCCAAATTTACATGTGAGTTTCCTCATTGTATTTAATATAATGATGTCATCATGGTTGTTATGCTTTATGTTATGTTTCTCTTAATCACAAGTTTTTCTGTAAAGCTTTATGAATGTTATCTGTTGACATTCTACATAGATTAAACAAGACAAACATGACTGAAAAAATAACCATTTCCTATTCAACCACTCAACATTGTTGTTATTTTAGCTTATGTGGGAGGACTCCATAAGCTATTTAAACCACCCTTATTCTAATGACATAATGATGTAATGATACAATGATATAATCATGTAATGATATAATCCTGTTCCACACATTTAGATATTCACAGCAATTGATGAGACACTTCAGTGTAACTTTTGCTATCTCTCACGTGAGCTTTCACTCTAATCTTTTTGGTTCCTTGGTGGATGGTAACACTCACAGATTCTCTAGGTGTGCTCTGTATTCCTTTAAAAGAGAGTCTTGCCTCACATCAGTTTTTTTTTTCATCAAGGTACTAAAGCACTTGTTTGTCCTTTTAATCTTATGCATAAACAGGCCCAGGAGATTATTCAGTCCTATCATCACTGCCAAAACCAGACACAATTTGCTCCTTGTATAGGTATCAATCATTGTGCTTTACAAAGTGATGAAGTTTGACACCTGGGCTAACTCATCATAAGCCTTTTGGTGAACTTAAATACATACCTATAGATGCCAACACTGGATATTTTTAAACCTTTTTACAACTTGCTTAAACTATAAAGCATGTTAAACATCATTTACTGTCATATTCCCTGAACCATAATTGCCCTTACAAGTTAAAATTGATAGTAGCCCTGAATGTATTTCCAATTCTCTTTAGGCTTTCTTTCAACTCTAACACACTAGACATGTAAAAGATATATTTAATAAGCCAATAGGTCAAACAACAGTTGAACAAGTTAATGGATTCTCTAAGAGTCAGTTATTTAAACACAAAAGGAGGGCTATGATGGTGAAACTCCCTCCACAAAAACAAGTATCTAAAGCACTGTTTTCTTTACATCTTTAAACATCATGATTCAGAAGGTTTCACCACAGTAGAACAACACTTTATTCCCACAAAGGATGAGCCCATCAGAATTGTTACCCTGGGGGAGAGGATGTGTTATCACCTAAGGCCTTCTTGGGGTTCCAACAAAGCTGTTGGCCCATATTGTGTGGCAGCAGGTGAGAAGCAGTACCAACCCCTCCAGTGATGGGCAACAAGAAGAGGAAATAAAATATCCTCCCTCTACACAGATCATCATAACTCACCTGAGGAGAAATTAAACAATTCGTTGCTTCACCTGAATAAACACGGCAAAGTACTAATGTTCCTTTCACCTCAGAGAATCTCTTCCTTGCTCTGATAGTACATGTTACCTGTAATTCTAAGATGGAATATGTAAAAATGTTCTTTTTAATTTTACCTCTGTTTAGCTGTACACAAAAAATAAGTAGCATGGTATCTGGGCACTTATCATTGTACCTCCTTTTTTTTATATATTCACCTAGGGAGGTTCTGAGATTCCTTCTCTTCTAGTAACCTCACTTTTCCTGGTAGAGCCTGGCTATCCTCTCCTGGTCCTTTAAGGAATTGTGGTGGGGACTCTAATAGCTGATATTTACTATCTCATGAATCATACACTTTGGCTAATAATTTACTCATTGTTTTGTCTCTAAGGTCACTTATAGATCTTATTGTGTTCCATTTTCCCCCCAGTGATATAAGAACCTTATTTCATTGGGTCCAATTATACTGGAGAAGACCACAATCAGTTTTTATTAATGCTGCTAGAGTCTCTAGTTCTGCCCAAGACAACTTTCTCATAAATTCTCATCTATGGATACTTGGAATTATTTTGCTTTTTAATTTTTAAGGCACTCCACCTTCATGGAATCCTGGGCTTGCTGGGCCCTTGTTATGCCTCTCCTCAGACATTTACCTTTTCCCTATCAAGAGCCTTATTTTCTCCTCTGGAACCATATTATTTCCTTCCTCCCTCACATTATTAGAATTGGTCATTATCAACGCATACATAGCCTCAGATAAATTGCTCATGACCCTTCTCATGGCAATGTGACCTATACTTCCCATCCATAGTTTCTAGGCTTACTAATTAGGAACCAAAGATAATTCAATATAATTCCTCTAATCATCGTTACAGGCCCATGAGTACACTTACTATCTTGTTGCCCGCTAGTGGCACTTGGTTAACTCCTTGTGTTACAAACAATAATATTTCTCTGTTAAATATTACACACATTACGGTGCTCAGATAATGAGCCAGAGAATGGCTCCCAATTGCACTTGAGATTAGATGGGAAACTCTGCTCTTGAACAAATCATCTCAACACTTGAACACAGCAGACAACAGCACTTTTAGGCAATTTGATTGCAACTAAGTGGTGACTACAGTAATCACTTAGATTCACTCTGTCCAAATTCTTCAGACTATGATTGGTTATTTTCAAAATATTATCTCAGAATTACTGACTCAAACTAATGTCAATTTAAAAATTCTTAAACCTTGATTCTTTGAGGCAGCTGTTAACTAGTTTGGTAAATACCAAAGGCCTTAAGGACACATAGTAACCTTAATTGTGATAGTGGACATTGCTTGATGTGAGTTACTCCTGTTCCTTTCAGACATTCTAATTTTTGAAAGGAGATCCAATATCTTCTTATCAGCACCCTTCATATCCCTCTGGATAGAGATATTACTCACCTCCAAGGCCAAGTTCAGGCCAAGCTTCAGAAACCTCAAATGGAGGATTGCAATATTACTTTAGAGAATTTTGATGATATCACCTACCGAGTCAATCCTAAACATCGGTTCTCTGCTCTAAACCTTTGCATCTGCACTTTTAGAGCTATTGCAATAACTTTTTGTCTTACAGTCCTAAGAGTGCTCTATATGCTGTTCCAGGCAACCATCTAGGAGGAAGCCACGATGATCTTCCTAACCAATAACACTCTACCCTGTACTTTTCTCTGTTTTCTTAATCTAGATATAAAACAAAAAGGAGAAATTATGGGTAGACTATGGCTAAAACAGTGATTGAGGTGAATGTGAAAGAAAGACAAAAGTTTCTGGAATGTGTTCAGGACTCCTGGAATGTATGGTTCAAGTCTAGAGCTGATCTGTTGGACAATAGACTGCATAATTAAAAGCAGAAATGTTTGATTTGGCCTTTGTGTCCCTTTGATACGATCACTTAACCTAGGTGAACATATGCCTGTAATAAAACATCCAATTCTTTCCCTATCCCCTAACCGAAACTCCTATACAATATGTTGCAAATGCTTTTCTTTGACATCTTTGTTCTTAGACACTTGAGTTACAAATAAATAATCACTGCCTCAACTCAGCACTGTTTTCCTGAAGTTCTCATATGCTGAAGAAGCAGCCATTCTGAATTCTCAGTAATTGAACTAAGTCTCATCACCAAGTTTTTATCCTTTGCATATCCATGGTCACCAATTGCAACAGGGATTTGTCTTCACTTTCTGATATCCTCTTAGATCTCCTTTTTCAGAGTACTGTGGTCTTCATTATAGAGGACTTTAATTTCCATGGTTAATTTAATTCCTAATTATTTCATTTTTCTCAATGCTATTGAGAAAATGAGTATCGTATCCCAAATTTATCTTATTGATTTTATTATTTGCATACAGAAACACTACTGATTTTTGAGTGTTGGCTTTATATGCTTCTATACTACTCAACCTGGTCATTGATTCTAAGACATTTTATTTGAGGTGTTTTAGTTTCCTGCATACAGAATCAAGTCATAGACTTGATTCAAAACAATGACAATTTAAATTATTCCTTTCCTAATCCCAGTCATTTTATTTCTTTTGTCTTACTGCTATAACTATGTTTCAAGAACTATGTTGAATACAACTAGTAATAGGGAACATTCTTTTCTTGTTTCTGACTTCAAAGGGAAGTCTTTGGCTTGTCTCCAGTTAACATGATTCTGGTCATTTGTTTGTCATAACCTGCCTATAACAGATTGAGATAAAGAACTGTACCCACATTCTTTAGACTTTTACTATGAATATATATTTGACTTTGTTAGATGCTATCCCTGTACATTTTTTTATAACCATGAACTTTTGTTCTTACTTCTGTTTATGTACTGCATTATATTCATTGATTTACATGCTGAACCATTCCTGTACCCTTGAAATGAATCATACTTGGTCATGATGATTCTTAGTTTACTTTATGATTTATAACAATATATTTGAAGATTTGATATCTTTTGTTTGTCAGTATGTTACTGAGGATTTTAGTGTCTATGTTCATTAAAAAGAATGGCCTATAGTTCACTCTTTTGGTGAAGTCTTTTCCCTGCTTTTAGAATGAGGTTAAACCTTGGTTCTAAGAATGTCTTTGAGAGCTGCCTCCCTTTTACTTATAGTAAAGAGTTTGATTTTGGCGTGGGATCTCAAAATCCTTGTTGGATTTTCCAGTGAATATGTCAGAACTTGGGCTTTGGGAGTTAGAGTGTATTAAAATTGCATTTTAATGTAATTGATTGATACTGGATTATTTAGCATTTTAATCATTGTTTTATGTTCTGCTAAAGTGACCAAAATTCAGAATTTTTATATCTTCTGAAGTCAGATTTAATAGTTCATATCTATATAGGAATTTATCAATTTCTTCTTAATTTTTCATTTTACTAGAATATAAATTCTCCATGTCGCTACCAATGATTGGGATTTTGGCAGAATGGATTGTGATTCCATCTTTTCCATTTCTAACTCCATGGTTTTTCTTTTATTATTTTGGTAAGATTAGCTAAGGGTTAGTCTATTTTGTTTATTCTTTTGAAGAATAAAACTTCACATCACCAATTTTGTTTTATTTCTAGTCTCAATTTCATTAATTTTTCTCCAAGTCTTTATAATTTCTTTCCAAGATTAGATTCTCCTTTATTTTTCAGGCCTTGAGATGCATTGTTAGGTTATTTATTTGAGCTTGCTCAGTTTTTCTATATGGGCAATCACCACTAGGAACTTTCTTCCTAAGATTACCTTCATTATGTCCTGCACATTCTTTATACATCATGCTAGCATTTTTATTTGATTACAGAAACTATCTTAGTACATCTGTCTATTTATGATAGTAAGGTAGTGGGATCTCCCATTAAAATGGTATTAGTTTCTATGTGATTTTTCATGCCTATCAGTGTTTTCCACATGAATTTGGGAATGCAAGTGTTTGGTGCATATAGGTCTATAATTATTATCTCTTACTGCTGAATTGTTCCCTTAAGTGATATTCTTTGTTTCTTCAGATCAATTTTGGCTTGAACTCCACTTTATCTGAAATCAGCATAACTACGGTTGCTTTTTTCTGAGTTCTCATTGAATGAAATATTGTTTTCCATTCTTCAATTTTTAATCAGTGAGTTTTTTGTAATTAGAAGTGTTTTTATATATTAAATGTGGTTAGGGTTTGTTTCTTGATCTATTCTGCAAATCTGTGTCTTCTCATTGGGGAACTGAGAACCTTTCCATTGAGAGTTAGTTCTGGAAGTAACTGACTTATTCCTGTCACTGAATTATTTTCTTGATGCTCGCTGCTTTACTTCCTCAGTTTTTTCTTAGCTATTCATCATGCCAGACATGTTTATTCTTTTCAACATTTTGACTTTGTTGGCTTCATTGTCTCATTCTAGAATATCCTTGACAATTTTTTGTAAAGCAGATTTGGCAGTTATAAATTTCTTGAGGTGTTCCTTCTTTTGAAAATACATAGTTTCTCCATCAGTTTTGAAGTACTCTTTTGCAAGATATATCTAAATTGGAGATGGAACATGTTACCTTTTAGGCATTCAAAAACTTCACTCTAAACCTGCTCTCTGAGGTTTGCACTGCTATAATTCTAATGGGTTTATCTTTATATTTGACTGATTGTTTTTTTTTCTAATAGCTGTTAAGATTTTGTGTTTATGATGGTACTCTGGTACTTGTAGAGTCATTTTGTGTGAAGTTCTCATTTGGTTATGGCTATTTGGGGTTCTGTATGCCTCATTTCTCTATTTATTTTCTTAGAATTGGAAAGTTTCCTGTCATTATTTCTGTGAATGTCATTTGTGTTTTCTTCTGATTTTTTCACTTATTCCAGTTATTCAGATTATTCCCCTTTGCATCAAACAACTGTTGGATCTAGTTTTCATCTCTTGTTACTTAGAAGGTATCTTTGAATAGTTAGCATTTGATGGTATCATTGTATTTTAGTTCTGAAATTCTGTCTTCAGTTGATTGTTTCTGCTGCCAATGCATCAAATATAATTTTTAATCTTCTGGATTTTTAAAAATTTAACCTTTTCATGGCTCCAGAAATTTGCTGCACTAGTCTTTCGTATTGTGTATCACTTTGTTTAGCTCAGCTAGCTTCCTCCCCCCCCCACCACCACCACCCAAGACAGGGTCTTGCTTTGTAGTTCAGGCTGGCCCTGAGCTCACTATGTAGCCCAGGTAAGCCTTGAACTCAGCAATCCTCCTGCCTCTGTCTCCCGAGTGCTGGGATTACAGGCATGATCCATCAGTCCCGGCATAGTGGCATGTGGTGCTGATGGCTAGTGGACATGAAACACCGAGCCCGGTGTTGTATGTGGTTACCAGGGATGGAACCAGGGACCTTTCACTTGAGAGGCAGGCACCAGAACCACTGAGATAAATCGCCGGCCCTCAACTAGCTTTTTATTAGCATCTTCTGAGACCTCCTAGATCATTTTCTTATTCCTTACATTATCAGTTTAGTTATATCTTCCAGAATTTCATGGAGCATCTCTTTGATCTGCTTTCAAACATTCTCTGTTATCTTTTTAAATAGTTTGGGTGTGTGTTTTAAATTATTCCCCTCCTCATTTACCCTGGTTTCTTTCTAGAAGAGTGGAAGTTTTGAGACGTATTTTCTTGCCTTGTCTTCTCATGTTTGTAATGAAGTTTTGTTTCTTGTTTTGTTTTGTTTTGTGCTGAAGCTTTTGGACAGTGATAGCATGAAGACTTTGTTGCTAGTATCAAAATCTCTGTAGTTATTTACTTTCTGGTGACATACTTTGGGCCTGGATAACTGTATTCCTTTGTCTCTGCCCCTAAGATTTGACCACCTTGGTTAACCTGGAAAGGGAAGATAAAGTATAACTGGCTCCAGAAGGAGTTCCCTGGGAATGTATATTCTATTAATGTGATAAATGTAATTTTGGTGTTGGCCTCAGAGAAAAATTATTAATAGCAATAATTACACAACCCTGAAAAGTACCATCAAGCAAATCACCAACAGTAATATTATTCAAGAGAAATTGAACATTGCCATACCAAAGAACAAATTATGCATTACCCTTAACCTTAGAAAAGAAATCCACTATTATATTGTAAGCATCAAGACAACCTAGGTATTGACTTAAAGCTTATATATACTAAATGTGACAGTTATATCTCAGTTTATGATAGAAAAGAATTAAGCAGTAATTTTATAAATTGACTATCTAATGATTTATAGTTTTATGGTTATGTTATTAAATATAGAAGATTGCAAGTGGAGGAATAGGTGAAGAAAAAATTTAAATTTTAATGTAAATGATATGAGAAGGACAGAAAACAGGGCAAAGAATCCAAATGGGAAATAAAGGATGTTTATATAATTAAGTAAAGGTAGAAAAAGCTGATGAGAGCTGATTTTTTTAAAGGATAGAAAAGAATTACATAGAGAAAAGACAAGAGAGAAACAAAAAGGGTGAAAAATTTAAAGGGATAATATAAAAACAAAGAAAAAAGATGAAAAAGAAATATAAAAAGAAAGAAAAAACAAATTAAATTTCCCCCAAATTCCAATAATTTAGTGAAAAAGACAATAGAAAGGAAAGAAAAAAAATTTTCAAATATTTTTCAAAATTTTTTTTAAAAAGAAGAAATTACTCTGAGGCACCGTATAATGACTTCCTATAATTCCACTGTTTTTCCCCTGAGTCCTCTCACAGTCCTCAGAATTGGCTTTGCCTCTGTAGCTTCAGTTTCCCTTTTCTTGTGAGCCATAATCCAGTTTCCAAAAAGAAAATACAGACTATTTCTTCCCTTCTTTACATTGTCTTTAATGTCTCTATAGCTTTTAGTATTCCTTTCAGAACTTGGTTACCTGAGGGATACCTTTTGTTTCTCTTTCCGGTGATGTACTTTGGGCCTGGATAACTGTATTCCTTTGTCTCTGCCCCTAAGATTTGACCACCTAAGATTTACTTGACAAATGTCTGGATTCCTAATTTCAGAGGCTGAATTACTATCACACCCTCCTGACATGTCTTTCCAGGCTGTCCCACCCAGGCACTTCACTGTTGAGTCCACTGAAAATCTACTAAATTCTTCCCTTGCCTCTTACTGCTGTGTCCTAAAAATTCTTTGTCTCTGATGAGAGTTAGCAAACCTGCAAGTTTACTTATAAACTTACTGTACAAAATGTTCCTTATTTTAGCATCATGAACCCTCAGGTCCATCCTGGCAACATTTTCTCTCAGCCAAAAGATACAAAGACACATGGAGACTGAGGAGACACCAATGTCAGTGAGTTTGGCCTTCTTCTTTCTGTCTGTCTTAAATTCTGTCACACATTATTTTTCCAGATATTTGCTATCAGGGAGAGTCATGAACTGGAGAGTGGAGGAGCCTAGTCTGTCTCACCACGTGGGAGGAAGGAGAAGTCCACAGCCTCTAGGATTGAGAGGCCCACTGGCTTGAGAACAGACCTTCTCAGCTGTCTGCTGTGACCTTCCTGGGATCTAGAGGTGCTGGATGAACCTGCCTATGGGCATTGCTTTTTGAAGTTGCTTGAGATTGCTTCTCTACTGCCAACTCCCTCCAGCTTACTTGGTTCTGGTATTATTATAATTTTGGCTCAAGCTTATCTCCTTATCTAAAATGTATGGCACACAGGCTATAGTGACTAAATGACATCTCCAGATTTTTCAATGCTCTGTTAGTTCCCTATGTGTGTTACACATCCCCAGGTATAAATTATTGAGGTAACTTTTTCAGTAAAATGGAACTGTTTTTGTGCAAGTCCTTGTCTTCCTGATCTGTTGATACAAGTTGGTTGGAAAAGCTATGTACCAGAAACAAGAATTCTGATTCTGGACACAAACAACTTATTTTGGTGTGGTTAGAAAACATGCCTGAACTAGTCTGTGACACCCCCCCCCCAAAAAAAATGGGGCAAAGCTGCCAGTTGTTGATGTTTCTGAGCCTGGGGTAACAGGCGGTGATAAGGTGGGACAAGAATGATAAGGTGGAACTGCCCTTCTACGAATCTCTGGTTCTGAAAACAACAATCTGCAGCTGAAGCATGATCATAGCACTGCAGGGGTAGGTGTGCGGCTTCACCCCAGGCAGCACGACCCTGGTGTTGGGTGGGTCACACACATGCATGGACTAGCCTAATTTTGGCACCCTGCTTCTGCATGTGGTGGGAGCTCTGGATGAGGAGGCAGTGCTGGCTACCTGATCTTAGGCAAGAAACCTCTTTACTCTCTTTTCCTTTTCTTCCTTAATCTCTTTCCAAAAATCCAAAAAGGAGATGCTAAACTATGTAAGAAAGCTCACAAAATTATAGGCAACTCAACGTCTGCCTCCAAGATATCAAGTTAACTTGTATCAATTTAGGATATATTTTAGACAGATTTTAAATGAGTTCTAGAGTGTATGATAGATCTTGTGAAGTAGGAAATATTCAAAGGGAAAATAGTAGGGGAAAGTAAGGAGGGTAAAGAATAAAAATGATTTAAAAAGAAAAAGAAAGCGGGGCCAGAGAGTAAGCTCAGTGGTTCCAGTGCCTGCCTCTCAAGCACAAGGTCCTGAGTTCTATCCCTGGTAACCACATACAATGCACCATGCCCACCAGCAATCAATACCATATGCCACGGTACCGGGCATGGTAGCTCATGCCTGTAATCCCAGCACTTGGGAGGCAGAGACAGGAGGATTGCTGAGTTCGAGGCTTGCCTGGGCTACATAGTGAGCTCAGGGCCAGCCTGAACTACATAGTGAGACCCTGTCTCAAAAAAAAAAAAGAAAAGAAAAAATTAAAAAGATAAAGAAAGCATATGTATAGGGAGAGTGGGGAGTTGTAGGGTGGGAAGGGATATGGGTAAAAATGAGAATTAACTCATGTCATATACTGGTACAAATTTCCCAATGTTTAGTGTGATTGTGAGCTGTATATAAAATGTATCAATAAATAATTCAATTTAAAAAAATTAAAATAAATGAAGGAAACATTTTTAACAAAAGTAGTAATATTTTAAGTAAACAGTATATGTAATGATGAATTTTGTGTGTTAAATTAGCTATAAGACAGGACTCATTTAATTAAATAATAATTTAGGCAGTGCTGCAGAAGCATTTCGTAGATGTAGTTAACACTTACAATCAATTGATTTAAGTAAAGGAGATTACACTGGCTAATGAAGGGCCCTTGTTCATCTAGTTCAGAAGCCTTAACTACCAAAACTGAAATTACTTAGAAGAAATTCTGCCTTAATGCTACCATCAGTCCTCCTTCAATATCCTGCATCCCTGCCTAATCTATTAATTTCAGATTTCCCAGTGTCTACAATTAGATAAGCTGTTATTTTTAAATAAATACTATTGTATAAGTAGATTTTCCACAAATTTATCTGTCTGCTGGTCTAAATATTAAACATGGAAATCTTTTTATCTAAAAAAGGACTGACTTTTCTCCATGAGTAAATTAAAGAGTGAAAAGACAAAGCCTCAAAACTCTTCTCTCTTTCCCTCTTCTGACTCTTAGTGATCATTAGGTTATAGTGTTAAGTTACAAGCAAGGTCTTAAGAGTAAGTTAATTATCAAAGAAAATAATATTATGACTCACATAATGAAAAAGGAGAGCTGATAACCTCTGCAAAAATTCTAACTGGGTCTGCTATAGCTTTCCATAAAAAAAGAATCAATTATGGTCATTTCAGATGATGGTCAAACTCGAAACATTACAAAATGAAGACTGATAGGCTTGTGGCTTACATGGGACCTGCATATAAAAGCTTTAAAGTTCAGTAACATAATGTTATATACAATGTAGCTTATTATTTATGCTTCTGTATGTTAACTTGCAGATATAAAGTAATCTCCAAATGTTTTATTTACTCTGAATTATAGATAAATAGACACTCATATTATCCAAAAACTGAAATGTTGCCTACACTCACTGTCTTACCCATGAGTTAGTAAGCATAAAGATGTTTTCTGGAGACTGGATAAAGAAGATGTGTTTTTTTTAATAAAATGGAGTATTATTCTGCCATAAAAAGTGACAGGATTGATTCATTTATGTGCAAATAGAGACACCTGGAGGACATGCTAATGAGTGAAATAAATAGATCACAGAAAGGCAAATACCAGATCTTCTCTTTCATATGAGCACCTGTAGATGCAAATGAGCTCTAGAAAGTGTGACAATTTTTGTAGAATGTGAAATTTCCAAAGGAAATTTGGTGTGGGGATGTAATGAGGGGAAGGAATAAATATGATTCTGAAAGAAAGTAAAAGAGCATGTATATAGGGGGTGGGGAGGTGTGGGTGGGTGGAGATATGGGTAAAAATGAGAATTGACTTGTGTCATATATTGGTACAAATTTCCCAGTGTTATGTGTGATTGTGTGATGTATATAAATTGTACCAATAAAGAATTCAATTTTTAAAGAAAAGTAGAATTTTTCACATCTGTCTTCTCTCTAAAACAATTGAGATTCTTTGACTTTATGCTGATAAAATTGACAAAATTACAAATATATATACGTAATTTATACATATATATGTAATTTATTACATATACATATATTTAAAGGGTGCAGCATGATAACTTGGCACATGCTATGTGAATGATTTACACAATTTTCTTTGAAATGATCCCTAGGTTTTTAAATAATTATGTCCTTTTACTGAGTGCTTACTTGTTATTTTCATTTCCATTTGTTTCATGCCACTTCACAGAAATATAATTAAAGCTTGTATATTCACCTAACATGAAAATTTCAGGAAAAAAATTTTTTCTTGAGACAGGTTCTCGCTTTGTAGTTCAGGCTGGCCCTCAGTGTACTATGTAGCCCAAGCAAGCTTGGAACTCAGCAATCCTCCTGCTTCTGCCTCCCAAGTAAAGAATACATGAAAAACTGCACAAATACGAAATCTGCACTCCAAAACATTCTAAAGAACATCTTGGAAAAAACACAGAAAATTCCATGCCCACAAAACCCAGGAGAGTGATCTCACTGGGGCAAACAAGAAACTAAATAGAAAAGGGGGAAAGCAATGAATAAAAGAACCAAGCACAGGGAAAAATGGCAGCTCTGAATATGTCCATGTCAGTCATAACCATTAATGTCAATGGACTCACTGGACCAATTAAAAGACACAAACTAGCAGATTGGATCAAGAAGCAAGATCCTACAATCTGCTGCATACAGTAAACACACCTAATTCATAAGGAAACCCATAGACTGAAAATAAAAGGTTGGAAAACAACCCTCCATGCCACAGGAAACTGCAAAAAAAGCAGGAGTGGCTATGATGTTTGCAGATAAAATAGATTTCAAACCAAACTGATTAAAAGAGATAAAGAAGGTCACTATATTCTCATACAGGGAACTATCCAAGAGAAAGAAATAACAATCATAAATATTTATGCACCAAACTCTAATGCACCCAACTACATAAAACAAACATTAGTGGACATGCAAAGCAAGATAACCCCAAATACAATAGTAGTAGGGGCCTTCAATACTCTGCTCTCACAAACTGACAGAACCGGACAAAGAATCAATAAGGAAATACTTGAGCTAAATCAAACTTTTGAGCAAATGGACTTAATGGATGCCTACAGGGTATTTCACCCTACAAAGCCAGAGTATACCTTCTTCTCAGCTGCTCATGGATCATTCTGCAAAATAGATCACATTTTAGTTCACAGAACAGGCTAAAGAAAATGCAAAGGAATCAAAATTATCCCTTTCATACTATTAGACAATAGTGCCCTGAAAGTGGAGCTGAATAGCAAAAGAAATTCCAAGATCCTCACAAACAATGGGAATTGAACAATACTCTGTTGACCAACCAATGGGCCACAAAAGAAATTAAAGAGAAGTTTAAACAGTTTCTATGACTAAATGAAAAACCCAGTAAAACATACAGAACATTGTGGAACACAATGAAAGCAATTCTACGAGGGAAATACATAGTAGTGAATGCCTATACTTGGAAAATAGAACAAACAGAAATGAACAATATAATGATGAGCCTCAGACAACTAGAAAAAGAAGAACAAGACAAATCCAAAGCTCGCACTAGGAAGGAAATTATTAGAATCAGAGGAGAAATTAATGCAGTGGAGACAAAGAGAACAATACAAACAATAAATAAATAAAAGAGTTGGTTCTTTGAAAGGATAAATAAAATCAACAGACCCTTAGCCAACCTTATCAAAGGAAGGAAAAGGCTCAAATATATGCTATAAGGAATGAAAATGAGGAAATCAGCACAGATCCAGAGGTAGTCCAAAGGATAATAAAGATGTACTTTGCAAATTTGTACTCCAAGAAGATGGAAAACCTAGAAGAAATGGATAGATTCCTAGATGCATATGAACTTCCAAAGCTGAATGAAGAGGATATAAAAATGTTAATCTGATATCAATCTGGGAAATTGAAAATTAATAAAAAAACTACCAACAAAGAAAAGCCCTGGTCCTGACAGCTTCACTGCTGAATTCTACAAAACTTTTAAAGAAGAGTTAATGCCAGTACTTCCCAATCTCTTTAATGAAATCAAAAGGGAAGCAGTACTCCCCAAATCATTCCTTAAAGCAACCATCACCTTGATTCCAAAGGCAGAGAAAGATCCCACCAAAAAAGAAAACTACAGGCCAATCTCTCTAATGAACATTGATGCAAAAATCCTCAATAAAATACTGTTAAACAGAATACAGAGAGTTATCAAGAAAATCATACATCCCAAACAAGTTGGATTTATCCCAGGGATGCAAGGCTGGTTTGACATACATAAATCAATTAGTGTAATACACTATATTAACAGACTCAAGGACAAAAGCCATCTGATCATCTCAATACATGCAGAAAAAGCATTTGACAGTATCTAACAACTATTCATGAGCAAAACCCTACAGAGAATAGGACTAGATGGACTTTTTCTCAATCTGATACAAGCTATTTATGAGAAACCAACAGCCAGCATCATACTTAATGGGCCAAAACTGAAACCTTTTACACTAAGATCAGGAATGAGAAAAGGATGCCCACTGTCACCAGTCTTATTCAATATAGTACTGGAAACAGTCATAGCAATCAGGCAAGACAAAGACATAAAAGGAATAAAGATAGGAAAGGAGGAAGTTAAACTGTCATTATTTGCTGGATATGATACTCTATCTAAAGGATCCTAAAAAGTCAACCAAAAGACTACTGGACTTAATTACCAAATTTAGTAGTGTTGCTGGATATAAAGTTGATGCTCAAAAATCAACAGGCTTTGTCTACACAAACAACAGCCTCAGTGGAAGAGAAATTGGGGACTCAATCTCATTCATGATAGCACCCAGAAAAATGAAATATCTAGGAATCAACCTAACAAAGGAGGTGAAAGACCTCTACTCTGAAAACTATAGGAATCTGAAAAAGGAGATGGAAAAGGAGATCAGAAAGTGGAAAGATATCCCTTGTTCCTGGGTTGGGAGAACCAACATCATCAAAATGGCTATACTTCCACAACTACTATACAGATTCAATGCAATTCCAATTGAAATTCCAATCTTATACTCCACAGAGCTAGAGAAACTAATACAAAAATTTATCTGGAACCATAAGAGACCTATAAGAGCAAAAACAATGCTAAGCAACCACGACATGGCAGGGGGTATTACAATCCCCAACTTAAAACTCTACTACAAAGCCACTGTGATAAAAACTGTATGGTACTGGCAAAGTAACAGACCTGAGGACCAGTGGAATTGATTAGAAGATCCAGAAACAACCCCGGATACACTAAGCCACCTTATCTTTGACAAAGGAGCCAAACATCCTCAATGGAGGAAAGACAGCCTCTCTAACAAATGGTACTGGAAAAACTGGGTTTTAACCTGCCAAAATCTAAAGCTAGACCTATCTCTTTCACCATGCACAAAACTAAATTCACAATGGATTGGAGACTTAAGCATTAAAACAGGAACAATAAACCTGCTAGAAAACAGGTTAGGTAAAACTCCTGGAGACATTGGCTTAGACAGAGACTTCATGAATATAACCTCTATAGCACAAGAACTAACAGAAAGATTCAACAAATGGGATCTCTTCCTACTGAACAGCTTCTACACAACAAAAGAAATAACTGCCACCACCAAAAGACAACAAACAACATGGGACAAAGTCTTTACTAGCTGTTTGTCAGACAAAGGGCTATTATCTACAATATACAAGGAACTTAAATCAGTCTCCCCAAATTTAAAGACCCAGTTCAAAAATGGGCATCTGATCTGGGTGTGGTGGCTCATGCCTGTAATCCCAGCACTTGGGAGGCAGAGACAGGAGGATTGCTGAGTTCGAGGCTTGCCTGGGCTACATAGTGAGCTCAGAGCTAGCCTGAACTACAAAGCGAGACCCTGTCTCAAAAAAAAGCAAAAATGGGCATCTGAAATTAACATACACTTTTCAGAAGCAGAAGTCAAAGCAGCTAAGCAGCATAGGAAGAAATGTTCAATATCACAGGTTATTCGAGAGATGCAAATGAAAACAACACTTAGATTGCATCTCACTCCACAAAGAATGGCCACTATTACAAAATCAACCAACGATAAATGCAGGCGTGGCTGTGGGGAGAAAGGAACCCTTCTCCACTGTTGGTGGGATTGCAGACTGGCAACCATTGTGGAGATCAGTGTGGAGATTTTTCAGAAAACTAAGACTAGAGGTCTCATTTGACCCTGCTATCCCCCTGCTAGGAATAAACCCAAAGCAATTTAAAAAATGACATTGGAAAGCCAGATGTTCATAGAAGCTCAGTCCGTGCTAGTCCAATCTTGCAAACAACCCAAATGCCCATTAACTGGAGTCTGGATATAGAAGATGTGTGTGTGTGTGTGTGTGTGTGTGTGTGTGTGTGCGTGTGTGTGTGTGTGTGTGTGTGTTTAATGGTGTATTACTCTGCCATAATTACAACATTCATTCATTTATGTGCAAATGGAGACACCTAGTGACACATTAATAAGTGAAATAAATAGAACACAGATATGCAAATATCAGATATTTTCTTTGATATAAGCACCTATAGAGGTAAAGGAACTCTAGAATATATGATAGTTTTTGTAGAATGGGAAATATCCGAAAGGAATTTGGTGTGGAAACATAGTGAGGGGTAGGAATAAACATGATTTAGAAAAAAAATAAGAGTATGTATATAGGGGGTGGGGAGGGGATGGGTGGGCAGGAATGTGGGTAAAAATGAGAATTGATCTGTGTCACACATTGGTACAAATTCCCCAATACTGTGTGTGATTGTGAGCTGTGTATATAATGTACCAATAAAGTTTACTGAATAATGCAAAAAAAAAGGTAATGAGCAAGTATGTAGTGAGTACATGAGAGTTTGTGTATAGAATCACATGCAATTATGCATATATATTTGTACTGCAGTTCTTGAGGGCTCTGAGCTATAAGTGATCAGATGAAACATAAGTAAACTAAAAATATTTCATCCTGTATGTTTATTTGTATTCACTCAAAAATAGTTATTTAGTACCATGTGCAAAGAACTGTTGTTAAATACATTGTTCAAAGAAGTTGTTTTAGTTTTTAAATGTAATGCTATTGAGGTTAAATTTTCTTCAAATTCACTTAAGAAAAATCCAACATGGAAAACTAATTGTGAAGTTCGAATAAAATATCCTCTTCTACAATTTGTTTAAGCACTGGAAATAATTATCATTTAATGAAAATTTTGTTTTGAGGAGAAAAAGTATTCTTAAATCTCACTTAAAATACAAAAACAAATTATTCTGCTTAAAAAATGTAATGCCATTAAATATCAACCAAATAATTCTAGGAAATTTATGTTCAAAAATTTTCTATGAAAAAATCTACAACTCATTCTGATGAATACCAATCATAATGCCTACTGCTCTTTAATTATAATACATACTGAACTAATATAATATATATGTATATTTGTATTCTATTTCAATATTATCACATAGGCTTTATATTACTTTCACAGAAAAAGTATGTAAAGACAGAACAATTGGTGTCATTCACTACAACCAACTGAATATCTGAAGTAATATAGATGTGAACATATAATTACTTCATATATATAATAAAACCATAGATTTGATTGAAATATATGTATATAAACAATGATGGGTGTGGTGACTCACATGAACGAGCAGTCAGCACCACATTCCACAGTGCTGGACGTGGTGGCTCACGCCTGTAATCCCAGCACTCGGGAGGAAGAGACAGGAGGATTGCTGAGTTCAAGGCTTGCCTGGGATACATAGTGAGCTCAGGGCCAGCCTGAACTGCAAAGCGAGACACTGTCTCAAAAAAAAAAAAAAAAAAAGAAATATATGTATATATAAAGTGGCTTAAGCATTACTTTAAGAGAAATAATATTGAAACAAAAAACTGTCCTGTTGATACTTTGAAGAAAAAGTATTCTTTTATGATTTGAAATAAAATGACAACAATGGAATGACTACTATAATACAAATACAATGAGCTTTGTGCTGGAGAAACACTGGTAGTGTGAGTACTATAGAGACTACATGTGACTAAATAAGACAAAGCAGGTAGCACAGGGACAGACGATTCTGTACTGCCCAGTAGGAAGGCAATGAGAAGGAATTACATACCCAAAATTTTTCTTTTCTTCCTTTCGCTCCTCTCAGTGTACCCCACCTACAAATAAGAATAGCACAGTTCCAATATGTAATTTGCCTTGTGAGGACATATGATTGCCATTCCTATATCTGTTTAGATTTCATTTTGCTTCACTCTCTTTCACAGTAAAAATGTTCCCATTACCCTGTAGCAATGTGCTTATTTTGTTTTGTTTTTTTCTTCACATAATCTTATTTACAAAGAATAAGCATCCATATCTAAATAGGATGAGATAAAAGACAGTAGTCCTTAGGTAACCAGACTATAAAAGTTTTAAAGTGTTTAAAGAAACATCTCCTCTTTACATCCAACTCTGAAACTTTATTATGGATGAAACAAGTTAAAATTTTTCAAAACACAGGTAAAAATTACAGTGGAAATATACATAATTGTTATGGAGAAAGGAACTTAAATAAAATTCAAATATACAAATTACTTTATAAGGTAGCAATGTGCCTAAATCCTGTGCCAATATGTATTATGGGAATAGCATGTTATATTCTCAGTACCAATTACTTCTCACTGTAGGACAAAATCTTCCATAAAATACCTGGCAATAACCTGTAAAAATTTTTTCTGTTAACCAAATCTAGTAGATAAGTATTATTCATGTATTATATTTATTGAGGTTGTAAATACTTGTTTGAGATCATATAGTAGAAAAAAAACTGAGCTAAGTACCCAAATCTTCTTCAAATGTAATATTGTGATATTCCTATAATGTACAGCTCACAGCTGAACAACAGTTTGAAGGGGAGACATCACATTAAGTACCACTTTCACGTGATTTGTGAAAATATAAAGTGGCTACATTGCTCCCCATTAACCTATCCCAGTTATCCCAAATCCCACTGTCACAGCACCTTCATATAAGCCATGCCATTATGGTACAGACATTCCTAACAGAGATTTAAATGTGTTGCTAAAATATTTTCTCACGTATCAGTTGCAGAAGGCTGTTTTTAATGGGGCATGGGAACAACAGTACCATAGGAGAAAGGTATTGGCTAAAGATGGCAGGTGTGTGGTAGAATTATTTAGACACTCATATTGCATTTGGAACCTGTGTCCTGACAGTGAGGGACAAGAGGGTGTGGGAGGGCTGGGGAGCCTCTCACAGACAGCTTCACTTCCTCTCATGCCTGAGCCAGGCTAGGAGGGATGACTATGCTGATTGCCATTTTTTTTTTGTTCCTTGCTGTGAAACAGTACAGTGTACTGAACATTGTGGGCAGTTTAATATGTAAGTTAAGATTGGTTCAATGTTGAAAAGTATTTTGTAATTTTATAATTGCATTTACATCTTTTTTCTTAAA
>PVIC010032713.1:0-20552 GCA_004025085.1 Thryonomys swinderianus | reverse complement strand
AAGATTTGAGTATGAGCTTGTTTTTGTTTTGAAAACTATTTTATTTGGCTCTATCTTCCATTGCATTAGAAATCCCTGAGCCCAAGCCAGGTCTTCTGCCATGGGCAACCCCACTACCACCACCAGCACAGTGGATGGAGACATCTCCCTGTCTCAAGGTAAGAAACTCCAGTTCCTCCTCTGCTGACAATTTGGGCTCCAGCTGGGGCTTCAAGGGCAATCGAGGCTCTTTCCGATTATAGACAAAGGGGAAGAATGAAGCTTGGGGGGAGGGTCTCTGGAAAGGAAGCTCGGAAAGGACGGGGAGAGGCTGGGAGTGGAGAAATACAGTGGGCAGCAGCTGCCTGGGAGGTGCCAGACCAGCAGAACGGGGAGGGACAGCCTCCGGGGCAGCAGCCAGCCACCTGGTCTGCCCAGTGAACTCTTCATGCCCTATGGCCAGGTCTTCACTGGTTCTCCAGGAAGAGAGGGAGGTCACCCAGGCCACCAGCTAACCACTGGTGTGAAGTGGGTCTCCTGCTCTTCCCCTAGAGGGCTGTGCTAAGCACACCAAGCATCCCCACGCTGGGCAGTGGCCAGACAAGTGGCACCTCCCACTCTGGACCTATCTATCTTCTTGCCCTGGGATGCCCTTCTCCAGGTTATCCACAGATAACCTCCACTTCAGCCTGACTTCTCTGCAAACTTGTGCCTGCAGCTCGGCACCAGTACAGCCTTCTGACTGGCACAGCCACTGCACATCTTATTCTCCTCCCCAAACCTGCCCCAAGACTCCATGTGGAAGCTGACAGGCAGTGGGACCCTTCATGAGACCAGAGACCCGGGGACAGCGGGATGGAGCTGGTACAGGGCAAATGGGCAGAGGTGCAGTGCAGCCATGGAGAAAGATGCTGGCGTCCTAGCATAGCACCAGGGCAGGAGAGAGAAGGGAAGAATCAGGTCGTACCCATGAGAGCCTCCTACCCATTCCTTCCCACAGACACAGGCTGCCATGCAGTGCTGGCATGGCCAGGAGTGTGGGAACCCCTGCTCCAAAGGCTTCGCCTGGGAAAGGCCCCAGAGCTCACATGCTGGGTGGCAAGAGCAGGATGGGACCCAGGCTACAGAAGAAGGCTGGGCTGCTAGAGGGGTCAGAGTGGCCAGGCCCTGGCAGGGAACCCTTTGGAGTGGATGCCAAATATATCGTCCAGCCTGAAGCATGAGACAGTAGCTGGAGATTCCTCATCAGGGTTGGGCCCATGACGCTGACCTTAGCCTTGACCCTTCTCTAGCCAGCTCACCGGAGCCTGGCAGCTTTCCTACCAGAATGCCCGCCCTTTGCCACTAGCAGGTCCTGCGGGGATCTCAGCACCAGCACCAGCGAGCGCACCCTCCTTGGGGCTTCGGAGTGACCCATCTGCAACCCGCGGTTCATCCATTCAGCAGTCACCAGCAGGAAATGGCCTCAATCCAGGACCAGCAGCCCGGAGACAAGCTCGGGGCAGGGACACACATGGGTAGCAGAGTGGAGGAAGTGGTCTGAAGGGGACTCACAGGGCTAGAGACCAAGGGTCTCCTTGCATCACCTCCCCAGCCTCCCCAGTCCTCGGCGGGCACACAACCCTTCCTGGGCAGCAGTGTCCCTGGCGAGCCCTTCCCCTGGCTGGAGCACATCCTTCTACCCCTTCCTCTCCAGCCCTCCTGCCTCTGCCCGGGACTTCTCTCAGCTCTCTTCCACCCTTCCCGCCTCGCCCTGGGGCCAGTGTGTCTTTGCTTCGGGCACCAAGGTGGCCAGCAAATGTCTCTGAATGAAGGAGTCATAGCAGAGCAGGTCTGCTGCAAGGGCAGCATCTAGGTGAAGGTCAGGCTGTGCCTATCCAAGCATGAACTTTCCATGGCAACGGCTGCCCCCCAGGGCAGCCTGTTCTGGCCTCTGTGCCTGCCCATCGCATGCCTGCACTCTCTCCTTCCCCAGCGGGTAATCCTGTGTCTATTTTGCTCTGCTGCCTGTGAATAGAAGAGTTAGAGGAAAGTGGGCGGGAGCCATTCCTCAGGACTTCTGTGCTTGCGCGCGCGCGCGCGCGCACACACACACACACACACACACACACACACAAGCACCTCAGGGCTTGGGTGCTCTGCTGCCCCAGCAGCCTCTCCCTATCCCTGTCCCAGACAGGCCCAGACGCCAGCCCCTGCAGCAGGGAGCAGCTCCAGCCCCGCTGGAATCAGACCAACCGTGCTACACACCCTTTGTCAGCAGCTGCCTTCCAAGGCCTCCCAGCCCCAGGCTCAGCCTGGCTCTGGCTGCGGAGGGCATAGACTGCAGACCTGAGCCCTGCTGCCTGCATCTGAGCACATGGGCCATCCCTGCTTCCGGCCTGATGTTTTGTTTCCTCTCTGCCTGGCGTCTTGCAGACACCTTCCCACGCTCACGGCCTCCACATCAGCCGCCAGCACTTTGTCGGAAAGCTCTGCTCCTGGTCTTG
Organism: Thryonomys swinderianus; assembly: GCA_004025085.1. NCBI lineage: Eukaryota > Metazoa > Chordata > Mammalia > Rodentia > Thryonomyidae > Thryonomys > Thryonomys swinderianus. The sequence goes on along the minus strand of PVIC010032713.1, from coordinate 18,084 downwards.
ACTCCTTGTTGGCTGCCCCCTTGGCCCCCCATATACCTGCCTCAGGCAGCAGCAGCCACAGGAAGTTCCTCAGGCAGTTCTGCCTGCAGAACAAGCATCTACAAGTTCTCTAGTCTTTACTGGGGGATCCAAGGCCTCTCTCGTTTGGCTCTTGCCAACCCCTGCTGGGGTCTAGGCCACCCAGAGCTCTGTAGACTTCTCTAGACACACCAGGCTCCCTCAGCCTCCAGGCCATGCACACTCCGCCTGGCCAAGTCTGGAATGCCCTGTATCTCTGACTTTTTCCCCAAGCTTAGGCACCTAACCAGTCTGTCCTCTGGGGACACACACCAACCTGATCCTTTATATTATGTTCACTGATGCCTTTGTTTACAAGTCTCCTTCCCCATCTGGCCTTAGGTTTCCCAAAAGTGGAGCCTGAGACAGGGATCCAGGTTCGGAGATTTATTAAGGACGATGATGGTTCTCAGGAGAAAGCCATAGGGAGGAGGGAGGCAGGAGGCAAAAGGCACACGGGGGGAATGAATGTCAGATGAAGACTAGGCAGAGCCTGATCCGAGGACTCCACACAGGACTCACACCTCTGACCATCCCTGGGTAAGGAAGGAACCTTTGCGCCCCGGATCAGCCAGTCATTGGCTGTGTGGGGAGGGGTTCATCACTGCGCAGGGTTGGTGGCTGTCATCAGCCAGGGGCGCTTCACCGCATGAATCAGGTATGAGTGCAGCAGCCATCATAGCTACAGAGAAGAGATGGGGATGGTACTGGCCAGGTGAAGGCAGACCCAGCTGTGTGTCCACAGCCCCCCATGGAAGAAGACCTCTATCAGATTTCTGAATGAGATGTGGACCCCTGGCTCACCCAACATTGACATCTCTAGATTCAAAGCTACATGTGCTGCCATGGAGAAAGATCCTACCCACAGCCATATAGGGACCAGAAAGGAGCTTAGATATCCAGACTCTAGAGAAGGGCTCTGCATTGAGCCCTGTCCCACTCACCTAACATTTGCTGTGTGCCCACCCATGTAGATGGGAGCATTAGCCAAAGGCCTCATCTATTCCTTGTAATGTCCATCTTAGACAAAAACAGAGGCTCGGAGGAGTGACAGGACTCCAGTGTCAATCAACTTTTAAGTGGAAGACCTGGGATTCAAACCACTGAAGATAACTCCTTGCCTGATTCTTCCCCTGGAGCAAGGAGGATCTGGTAGTGCAGCCATTCTTGCCCACTGTGAGAAGCTGGTGAGTCCAGGGTCATCCCTCTGTGCCCTCAGCTGGGCTCAGCTAAACTCAGAATCCCCAAGGGTCACATCTGGCATTTGCAGGAGCTGGGAGGCCCACGCATATATTTTGCATATAATTTGCATTATGGTTGCATCTGGTTTGCATATGTCTGCATTGAGAACTCATCAGCACTGCACAATTTTTAAATTGCTTCTAAGCCTCTCTCACTCAGTGGAAGTCCATCGGCACTTTACAGAGTACAGTTACTACAATTTCTGGACTCTGGCCCTCACCTCCGGACTGCGCTTTATCTACCCACTCCAGGGCACCGGACAAGCCACATTTTTAGCCAGGTGGAAGAGGTTCCTGTAATCACCTGTTTTAGAAACCCATGTGGATGTGGAAGTCACCTTTTTGGATGATATACTTGTAATAAAAATGTGGGTGTGCTTTGAGTGTGCTGGGATTGGATACAGCACTGCTGCACAGAACTTCCAAAGGTGGCCCGTGGGCAAGGAGGTCCAGAGTGTACTCTTAGAGAAAGGAGAGGGGTGGTGAACTGGGCCAAGGGGAGGGGCAGTGTCGTGGCATCGCACATTGACTCCGGGGGGAGCAGGGTGAGTTTCTTGAGCAGCAGAGGGCTCATCTGCCGGAAAGCTGGCAGACTCCGTGCTTTCTATTTTTGTCTCTTTAGCAGAACTGCATTCCATAAAACTTTGTGATCTCGCGTGGTGAGTCTTGCGTAAAAGGGGAGAGACACAGCCTAGGCGAAGTGGAAGGAACCTGGAGAGTGGAGTAGAACCTCGATTTTGAGAAGGCAGGGAAGGAGGCAGGGAAGGTGGTAGCCAGGACACAGGGGGTGCCAGGCACCAGGGTCCATGCTCGCTGCCACCGGGCAAGTGTCTTCTGAGGACCCATTCTCAAATTTTTTTGTGCCCTGGAGCCACTTCTTTCCTTCTGCCCACAGAGGAAGTGGGGAGTTCCAGCGCCCAGAACAGGTTCTCCTATGTCTGCCCCCTGGGGCAGTGACTGACGTTACTCTTAGGTCTGTGCAGGGTGGTTGTCACCCTCCTGCTTTCCCGAGAGGTCGCGCATCTGTCACAGGGGCAGTGAAGACAGCCTGCTGCACATGATCGGCAGAGAGGAGGGCGGGCCAAGCTCTTCCTGTGTGTGGCCCCTTCGCCTGTCTCTATCCAGGTGGAGAAACTCCCATCTAAGCAGGGGGAGCTTGACTGTCTGCCTCCCTCCCCTGCCGCCGGCCTCCTTAGGTTTCCTGTCTGGCAGATGCGAAGTGGCCTCATCATCCACGGGGAGACCCCAGGCTCTAGCTGCATCCAGCCAAGACCCTGAGCATCTCCCTAGGCTGACATCCTCCGCCTCCACCAGGATGGGGCCCAGGCCCTGGCTCCTCAAACTGTTCCAATTAAAGAGGGAGCCTGGTTTTGATGTCAGCCACCTGGGAAAGGGGGAGGTGGGGTCTAGCTGTCCTTCCAGCCCCCTGTTACATGGCCATTTCCCACATCAAGCAGGGTCCAGCCTCCTTCCTGCAAGTTGTGGGCCCCACATCTGGGGCTGGGAAAGGGAGTAGAAGGAAGGGGTGGGATCCCTTGAACAAAGATCACAGTTTCTGGGGGGAGATTCCTCCCAGAGCCAGCTGGGCGGTGCTGCCAAGCAGTCAGGAACCAGCCTCTGGAGAGGAGCTGAGGGCTATTCATTTCTCCCTCGCATATCTCTCATTTTGTGGATACCAGAAAGTTAGTGGTTACAAGATCAAGAACCTGTTGAGGATACCATATGTCTGCCCCCAGCACAGTGACTCCTCACATTTCTGGTAAAGCTTAGAGACTAGAACATTCCAATGTGTGTAGGTAGGTGCAAGACTGTTTTAGGCACCATTTTCTTGCCTAAACCATTCAAACTAGCTCAAATGGTAGACTGTTGGAAGCAGAACAGGAAACACCATGGCTTGTCACCAAATGACTGTATATTTCAGCATGGGTTCCGCAGCACCCTGTCTCAGGCCTTGTCTCCCCTGCCAGCCCTCCTTCTCAGGTCCCTGTACCTCCTGCACAGCTATGGCTTCGCTGTGCCGTGGTGTGTCCTCTCACTACCCCGAAGGCTCCAGTAATGGATCGGACAGAGGCCCCCCATTCATATCCACTGGAATCCCAGAATGTGACCTTACCTGAAATGAGGGTCTTTACCGATATGTTTACTTAAACTAAGATATGTTAGGCCCTGAATTCAGTGACTACTATTCTTAGAAAAGGACACAGAATCACAGAGGGTGAAAAAGTGAAGGCGGCTGTGGGAAGATAAAAGCAGAGATTGGAGTGATATAGGTACAAGGCAGAGCACTCCGAGGAAGGCCAGGAGCCACCAGAGGCTGGAAGAGCTCTTCCTCAGAGTCCGGGAGTGCATAGGGCCTTGATCTTGAGAAATTTTCCAGAATTGGGGGACAATAGGCCTCTGGATTTGTGGTTGGTCTGCACATGGAAGCTGGACTCTCTTCAGCCTCTGTCCCGTGATTCCAAAGCCCAAGAGAAAGGACAATCTGGCTTCAGTTAGGTACCTGTCTCCAGGCACGCATAAGCCGCTGCAGCTAGAAGAGGGACAGGGCTAGGCTGTGGGCTTCATAGTGCCCCTTCTGGTATCTTCTGGCACCATCACCTTGCTCAGAAGCTGTCTGTTAACATCTCGGAGTTGGTTTAGGAAGGTCTCCCCGGGCAGGCCCAGGAGTCCTATGCTTTCTCTACAGTAGCCACTGTGCAAAGACACAAGGCCACGGCCCCTGTGTGGATGAGACCAAGAGAGGAAGAAGTGCCACTCTGCTGGATGACAGAATCAGGGCTCAAAAGGCACCTTGCAGAGTAGAAAGTTAACAAGATGATGTTGAATGAAGATGACTGCAAAGAACAAGTCCTGGATTTTAAGAGCCAATTTCAAAAGCAAACTACGAAGGAAGCCTGGTTTAACACAGCCAAGACCTGAAGACCTCCTCTACTAGTAACAAACCACAGCCGACGCCAGGAAGAGCTGCAGAGTCTTCCTGCCTGACCAAACTGGAGAGATGACAGGCGTTTGGAGCCTGCACGGAGACGGAGGCGAGCGAGCCTGACCCTATGAGAAAAGCAGAGGGGCGGCCCGGCCACCAAAGTGGGTTGGACAGGTTGGAGAGGAGTCCACAGGGTTATCATCTCACCCGCACCCTAAATAACGACGCGTGCGGAGGTGGAGGCAGCCAGCCAACAGGGACAGTCTGGGGTCAAATCCAAGACGACGACTGGGAGTGTGGTGCTGGTCCGCCCCACACCATCGTCTGGGCTCTGGAGCCCTGGTCTCCGAAGACGCGAAGACTTTGAAGACCAGAATGTCTTGAAGGTGGGTTGTACCTTGAGAGGCCCCTGCCCAGGTCAACCCCGGGGATCGGATTCTCTGCCTCCTAGCTGCTGTCCGAGAGCAGGCGAGGTAGTAGCTGGCGGAGTCTGAGGGCCCTCGGCGGGCGCGGCGGCCTGCGCCGCCACCCGGGGGCTGTTCCTTTCTTAACTCCAGCTAGCAGGAGGCCCCTGGGGCGCCAGCTCTGAGCTGGGCGAGGGGCTGGCGGCGGAGGAGGGGGCTGGCGGAGGAGAGCGGCGCGGGCCCAAGTTTATGCTAATCCGCGCAGAGCCCGCCTCCCGCCTCCCCTCTGCGGCCCCAGCCACGAGCAGCGCCGGCCACTCGGCGGGACGCAGCCACCGCGAAGCGCCAGGCGGCCCAGGGAACGAGCTGTGGGGTCGGCGAGGGGTGTGGGACTCAGCCGGAGAGCGGAGGTGGCGGCCTGGCGGGCAGGCACCCGAGGGGCCACCGCCCGGGGCCAGGTGGAGACGCGGTGACCGCAATGGGTCGCCGCCGCCTGCCGGTCTGGCTGTGCGCCGTCGCGGCGCTGCTCTCTGGGGCGCAGGGTAAAGGCACGCCGCTCCTCGCTCGGCCCGTCCAGCCCGGCCCCTCCCGCTACAGCCTCTACACGACGGGATGGCGCCCCCGGCTGCGCCCGGGGCCGCACAAGTAAGCGCGGGCAGCCGGGCGGCGGGAAGCGGGAGGGACGGGGCTCGCGCAGCACGCATCTGCTCCCACCTGCGCAGACCCTCGTGGGCCACTGAGGCCAGGGGCACCAGAGGCCGCGGCGTGGAGGGGTGGTGCCCGGGGATGTGCCCTTGCCCCAGCCGGCACGCCAAGCTCCACAAGGCTGTGGGGCTGGCGAAGAAAACTAAGCCGAGGGGGCTTGGCGCGGCGGGGCCGGGCTCCTGGCAGTGCCCGCAGAAACCTTTCCAGCGAAGTAAGATTTTCCAGCTGCACCGAGTGCGAAGTGTGGGCGCAGCGGACCAGGTGGAGGGAGTGGAGCAAGGGCGGTCTGTGCAGGGAGGGCCTCTCTCCTCTGCAGCCTCCGTGTGGGAGATGGAGCCTTGCACTGGATCCCTTCTGCCCTTTCTGAGGTGACCCTGGTCTTAGCAACCAGTCGGGAGGTAGTCCCAACATGGCCAGTTCCAGTCTGGTGGAACTGGTGAAGGTCTGGGACTGGTGAAGGAAGGCCTTGGTGGCCAGCGCAGGCCTGAGTCTGAACTCTAGTTGGATTTGAGAGGTCTTGCTGAACAGTGCCCAGCCACAGCCAACGCGAACTTGGCTAGGGTGCATCAGACAGGGGCTTCCTGAAGGAGGCATAGAAAGCCCTGGTGTGTGAGAAAAAACTATCTCAGAGGGGGAAAGAGGAGAAGCCTGGTCTCAAAGGAGCCACTAAGTTGGGGTCTCAGAACTCCATAGACAAAGATAAGGCTATTAGATATGGTGGGCCGAGGTGAGGCAAGCACCCGAGGGACAGTGCTAGGTGCTGTCTTTCCTAGTGAGGGAGGACAGGGCCTAGTGTGGTATGGCGCCGAGCACAGTGCACCAGTGAGGACGCAGGGATCAGAATGTCAGCAGTGGACCTGGGCCTGGCCCAGAATATTCTGGACTCCAGGCAAATAGCCCTGACTTCTAGGGATAAGGATGAAACCAACAAGTAGGGAAAGTGGGTGGGGGCCCTCAGTGGGCCTGATGCAGACCAGATATTCCAGGGGGCCACTTTCCCTTGTAGGGCCCTCTGTGCCTATGTCGTGCACAGGAACGTGACCTGCGTTCTACAGGAGGGAGCGGAGACCTACATAAAGGCTGAGTTCCGGCAGTGTGGATGGGGGGCCAAGTGCCCCGGGATAGTCATGTGAGTGTACCCCCTCGCACCCACTTGAGAGCCCCATTTCTGCCTTCAGCTGGGAGCAGAGCCACCTCTGCTGCAGCTCCAGAACTCCAGGGAGCTCCCCTGAGTCCCAGATCCCCTACGTTTTGAAGTTGTGGCAAGGCATCACCCACACAGGCAGGAACTTGGAAACCACAGAGGGACTGGGGGCATGTGGCGGAGAAACAGCAGCACACAGCTAGGAGGAAAGCATGGGGCAGAAAGAGAACCAAGGGTCACTCGGGCAATGGTTGATGCGACAAGGGGCCAAGGCAGATCCAGGGAGGGCTGTGGTGACCATGACATAGTGGCCTAAGGGTGAAGGGTGGAAGTCATGGAGCTCAGGCCAGCAGGCAAGTGGCACGGCAGGGGCAGCCATGAGGCACAGGTTCAACGTGGACAGGTCTGAGTGTGCGCCTGGGAACAGATCTGCCCTCCACTGTGTCAGTGCTTGAGCAGGTGAGGAGGGGCCCCCGGGCAGCTGGCCTGTATTATCAAGGCCTTCCCTTCCCCGCTGAAAATGAGAGGTGCCCTCCGACCAGCCCATGACTGGAGCTGGGTTCCTAGAGTGGTGGGAGAGGAGTGGGAGGAACTACTGAGGGCTGGGGGAATCAAGAGTGGTTCCACAGCAGTGAGAGGGACCACCAGCCTCCGTTCCAGGGCAGTAGGTACCACTTCATATCCACAGACCAAGGCGTGGAGCTCTGCTCTCTAAGAAGCCACTTGGAGCCCATGTCGAGTTTCTTGTGGCAACATGAACTAGACAGAGTCCATGTGGCCTGGGGAGGTCAGGAGCTAAAACTTCGGTAGCTTTCTTCCCAAGCATACCAGATGCATGGGGCTTCTAGCGCATCCGTCCCTCAGAGGCCTCAGAGCCCACCCCTGCCCTACGACTTTGTCACCTTCAGCCTCCCGAAGGAAAACCCTTAGGATAGTGTGGAGATGGGGAAAGAAACAAACGTCATCAGGCATCTGAGGGTGACCCCAAGGACTCAGCCCACAACTGTAAGGCCTGCCCTGTCACTTACTGGCACAGGTACCGCACAGTGCTCAGACCCAAGTACAAGGTCGGCTACAAGACAGTGACAGACCTCACCTGGCGCTGCTGCCCTGGCCTCACTGGAGAAAGCTGCCCCGAGCACCTCACGGATGACGGGGTCACCCCATCCCAGCTGAATCCTGAACCCCAGATTCCCTCAGGGCAGGTGGGCTCCGGTCCCAGGCCCCCACCTTACAGCCAAGCAGCCCCCAGGCCCCATGGTGAGTCTGACTGTGGGTACCCTCCGAGGTGCCCAGGTTCCTGGGCTCAGTGATGGGCAGGGAGGGGACTGAGCCAGGCTCCTGAGGTCTGGCAGGGGTCGGGGGGGCTGTGTCACCTCACACCGAGTGTGCAAACGGGGGGAAGTTGTCCCAGTGCAAATGCAGGCCCAGGCCAGGAGGCCCCTCGGGTGGCCCGGGAGCCAGTGCTCCGAGAGGGCCGGGCCCGTGATGCTCTTGGCGCCCCTTGTCCTCTTTTCCAGGAAGAAAAGGCCTAGGGCTGTCTGGCGAGCGCCTGGAACGCCTGGAAGGTGATGTCCAGCGTCTGGCACAAGCGTATAACACCCTCAGTGGTCTGGTGGCCAGTCACGAGGATCCCAGCAGGATAACCGGGGACCCCAGGGTTCCTGCCGCCCCTGTGGGGTTTGGGGTCATCCCAGAGGGGCACGTGGAGCCAGGAGACGGGACGGGAGGACCTCGCACCCCGCCCCTGGGTGAGATCCTGAGCAAGGTAACAGAGGTGAGCGACACGCTGCGGACCAAGGTGCAGCTGCTGGACAAGGTGCACGGGCTCGCCCTGGGCCACGAGGCCCACCTGCAGCGGCTGCGGGAAGCCGTGCCGACCCCGCTGACCTCGCTGGCGCTGCTGGAGGAGTATGTGGACCAGCGGCTGCAGCGGCTCTGGGGGCGCCTGCTGGGTGGCTTCGAGCAGAAGCTGCAAGGCATCCAGAGTGAGTGCGACCTGCGGGTGCAGGAGGTGCGGCGGCAGTGCGCGGACGGCCAGGCGGCCAGCCGGCGGCTACACCAGAGCCTGGACGGCCGGGAGCTGGCCCTGCGCCGGGAGCTGTCACAGCTGGGCACACGGCTGCAAGGCCTGAGTGTGGCTGGCGCAGGCAGTTGCTGCGGCCAGCTGGCCTTGATCGGTGCCCGCGTGGACAGCCTCGAGAAGAACGTGCGGGCAGTTGTGGAGGCCCACAAGGGCCCTGGCACCCCGGCCGGGGATGAGCTTCAGCACCTCTCTGCTGCCACGCTTGAGGGAGGTGTGGATGGGCTCCTCGGGGGCCGAGAGACCCTCAACGGGACAGAGAACGGAGTGAGGGGCTGCTGCCTGAGGATGGAGATGGGGGGCTGGGGTGTGGGCGGCTTCGGATCTGTGCTGGAAGAGCGTGTGCAGAACCTAGAGGAGCGCCTGGCAACCTTAATTGGGGAGCTAAACCAGGACGGCGTCCCGCTGGGCAGGCCCGTGCGGCCCCTCGTGCCGACAGAGCTGGCAGTGCTGGAACAACGGCTGGTCTCTCTGGAGACCTCATGTACCCACAGCACCACGTCGGCCACCCTAGACAGCCTCGTGTCAGAGGTGAGGGCCTGGCAGAGCCGGAGCGAGGCCCTCCTCCACCAGGTGGCCAGCCACACAGCTCTGCTGCAGCAGCTCAATGGCACTGTGGCTGAAGTCCAGGGGCAGCTGGCAGAAGGCACGGGCAGCTCACTGCAAGGTGAAATCACTCTACTGAAGGTCAACCTGAACTCAGTGAGCAAGTCACTCACCGGCCTCAGTGACTCTGTCAGCCAGTACTCTGATGCCTTCTTGGCCGCCAACACTTCCCTGGATGAGCGGGAACGCAGGGTGGAGGCTGAAGTCCACGCTATCCAGGAGCAGGTCAGCAGCCAAGGCTCCAGGCTCCAGGCTGGCCACAGGCAGGTGCTGAACCTGCAGGGGGAGCTGGCGCACCTCAAGGCTGGGATGGCCAGCGTGGCCAGGGGGCTGAGCCGCTGCCAGGACACAGCCCTAGAACTCCAGCGTGCCGTGGGCCACTTCGACCAGCGGGTGGCACAAGTGGAGGGCGTGTGCAGGAGGCTCGGCCTGCTGGCTGCCAGCCCGGACAGCTTGCCCACCGAGCCACTTAGGTCCAGGGAGGGCCTGTGGGGCCACGTGGACCAGCTGAATCGCACACTAGCCCAGCACACAGAGGACATTGCCCGTCTCCGAGACGACCTGCTGGATTGCCGGGCCCAGTTGGCTGAACAGGCCAGGCTAGGGCAAGCCAACTAGGCAGGCCAGATAGGACCCAAGGCCCGGGCCGCGTCAACTCTGGGAGCATCATCCCAGAGCCTGGTCTTACCAAGCCGGGCCTCCAGGCCTCCCGGGACCAGCCCAGTTGCCGCTTCAGAGGCCACTGGACCAATGATCTCAGTCCAGCTTTGTGTGACTGTTCCGGTCATCAGTGCTGCACAAACTAGACAATTCAGGATAGTGATCAAGACGAGGATGTCATGCGTGAAGGCCAGGATAGACTTCAAAGGGCACACATTCCATGATCTGCAACTTGCTTTTCCACAGACACACAGTTAGCAACTGTGCAAATTCTCCCTACCCATTCTCAGACAGGGGCTTGTCCACAGCGCCCTTTGCCCCTAGGGAGCAGTGTGAGCTCTCGGAGATTTGGTCTCTTGCACCCTGGCTCCTCCGGTAGCCATTGGATGAGGGCTCTGCAGGAAAGTGACCCCCGCTGGAATTGTCCTTACACCTGGCAGCTTCATGGATGCCGCTTCTGAACCAAGGACCAGAAGCCACCAGAGGTTTCCAACTCCCCACATCCTTCAGAACTGAACAAAAGCACAGAGACCCAGCTGAGGGTCTTCTTTATTCTTTCTGATCCTCCCTCAAGGTGAGGACTGAGGCAGCTGTAGACTCTTAGAGCAGAGAGTTACATCCAGGCAATCTGTTTGGAGACTCCACTTTATTGTTTTCCTTTCCTTCCCCAAAGATGTTTTCAGGGCACTGGTCCACTTCTTTCCAGTTGGGGAAGAATCTCCCCCATTCCTCCAGGTCAGTACCTCTTCCCTCAGTGCGGCCTTAGTGTATATGGAGGCCTAAAGGAAGCCAGACCCTGAGAAAGCCATAGCTGAAAGAAAAGGGGTTTCAGGCCTTGCTTTTAACACCCTTACAACATCCCAGCCTCGCCACAGAGTAGTAAGAAATGCAAGTATGAAATCATCAAGGCACAAGCAGAAACATACAAGTGTTCCTCAGGCCCGCACAGTCTCCACCTGTGCCGAGGCTTCAGCCTCGGTTCCCCTCACAGTGGCACGGGCCTCCTGTGCTGTTGGCAGGACCTGGTCTGAACATTCGGTGCTGTGCCCTCCACCCTGGCTCTGTGGAGGATGGCAGGTTCTGGATTAAAGCTTTCAGTCAGTCTAAAAGTGCTTTTTTCACCAAGGGCAGTGTGAGCAAAGGCTGAGGGGGTGTCGCCCTGGGCCTCAGGTGAGGCCACTCAGCAGCTGCACCCTGCCGGCTCTTGGAGGCACCTGCCGGGGCCAGATATGAGGCTGTCTGTGGGGATCAGGGACAGTGGCCAGGCTGCCATGGCAGGCAGGAGCCCTGTTCCCCTAGTCCTCGTGGGACCTGAGCCCCTTTCCCTGATGTCAGAGGGGCCCTGGAGCATCAGACTTGGGGGTGGGCACATCTAGGCTCCCATAAAAGTGTGGCTTGAGTGCCGTGCTCTTTTTCTAATGCCACTCAGTCACACCCTACTGCCACTGGCACCCTCTTCCCTGCACATAGAGGCCCCGGGTCTCAGCAGGCCTTCCTCTTCTCTGATGTGCTGAGTTGAGGCAAAGCCCCAGGGTGGCTGGGATGGACAGACAGACACATCAGGGAGAAGGCAAGGCAAACACTTGGAGGGCCTAAGTAACCTTTTTTTTTTTTTTTTTTCCAGTGCTAGATGGAATCTGGGGCATCATCTTGCTAGGCAGACTGTGTCCTCAACCCTTCTTGTTTTATTTTATTATTTTTTATTTTTTTGTGGTACCAGGGATGAACTAAGGCCCTTGTGCTCCCAGGGTAGGTATGGTACCACTTGAGCTAAATCCCTGGCCCCATCCTTCTCATTTTATTTAGAGACGAGGTCTTACTGAGTTGCCCAAACTAGGCTCACTTGAGATCTTCCCATCTGAGCCTCCCAATTAGCTGCAGCTACAGGCATGGGCAGCATGCCCAGCGGTACCGTGCTGCAGATCAAGGACACACTGAAGCTAGAGCAGCCACCCTACACCCTTTGGAACTTGGGGGTCTCTGTGGCTACAAATCGGTGTGCCCCACCAGCCCCTTCAGTGGATCAGAAGCCTGCTGCACCTGACTTCCCAGCCCCCTGTATCTCCAGATACCAAGTCCTGGACTGGCCGGCTGGTGTGGCTCAGGCCAAGGCAGTGAGGTCCACAGCAGGTAATGGCTGCCGCCAGTAGCGAAAGTTGCTGTATTCGGGGCTGATCAGGTCCGTGCTGGGGCCACGGGCCACAGGTGGGAAGAGGAGCTCAACCACCTCACCAAGCCGCTCGTACCTAAGGCAAACAGGGTGTGGCTGAGAGCCCTGGGCGCTGCCAGACTTTGGCCCGTGTCACAGCAGGTGCAGCTCAGCATCCTGCTGTGGTCCTGCCGGGAGAGGAGGTAAACGGGCCTAGGGAGAGGCCACGGCAGGGGACAAAGCAGAGCACAGGGGTACATGACAGGGTTTGGCCTTACGTGGACTTGTGGTTCTTCATGAGCTCCTGGATGAGTTCTCCTCGGGGGTTGACGGTGAAGATGCGAGATTCAGGCAGGCCTACCTGTCGATAGGCAAAGACATCCTGTGGGGAACAAGAACGTAGGTGGTAAACTGAGGCTCCCGAAGGATGGGCAGCAGGGCCTCAGCCTCAGGGAGGGGGCACCCTCACATTGGGCCTGTTCCCAAAGGCAGCAAAGAAGGGCTGTCCGTGAGGCAGAAATAGCTGCTGGATGTCACTCAGGCAGGCGACCTTGAACACCTCTGGCTTCTTCTCGATCACCTCCCTGGAGCAGCCACCGGCACAGGCAGGGAAGGGGGCAGAGAAGGGGTAGTAACTAGGGGGCAGGGGCAGGTGAGCCGGCCCCGACTCACCTGCGATCACACACTAGCTAGGCTGGGCTGGCCGTATCCCCGCACCTCCCCACAGAGACCCTGGGCTTGTATATGGCGTGGTTACCTGTGGAAGGCAGAGAAGAGGCTGCTGGGAGACAGCAGGATGGGGCCCTTGGGGAGGCCACAGCCACGCTCGCTCACCCACTGCAGGTACCCCTTGGTGAGGGCAGCCATGCCAATGGCCCGCGCTGAGCAGTACAGGAATTTGTATCCATTTCTAGGGGAGGGGATGAGGCGGCCCAGAGTTCTGAGAGACTACCCACCCCAGCCCAGCCCCGTGGTTCTGGCCTTCTAATCCAGAGGGCTTTGCAGGGAGGAGGCCTAAGGAAAATGGTAAGAGTCAGGCCTAGCAGACTGCCTCAGGGGCTGTCCCTGCTAAAGCTCAGGCACACTCCTGTGACCCAGTGGGTCAGACTTCTGCCCTGGGCTGAGGCCAGCATGGAGATGGCTCACAGGAGAAATAAGGAGCAGAAAGAAGGTCTCAGTGAACCTCCATGAGGGTGCCTGTCAGTCCCCAAGCCCCTGTCCATCTCTGACCTTGGCTTCCCAGGGGAGAGGTCAAGGTGCCTTAAGACATCCTGTGACCCCTTCCTACATGGGGGCCCTGCCTCAGTCCAAGCCCAGAACTCACAGGTGGATTTTGTGGTAGAGGCTAGTGATGCCTTGATGTGTCCAGTCTTTCCCCAGCTGGGGCAGAATGTGTCCCAGTGCGTCCGACCTATAGTACAAAGGGTCACTCTGAGGCGATCCCACGTGGCCTGCTGGGAAAGGAGGCCTCCCGTGCTGCCCCTGCTACCCCACACACCCAGCACAGAAAGATGAGTCCTCAGGCCCTCCCTGTCCCTCCTCGCAGTCAGCAGGGCCTCACTTGGTGATGGTGCCATCGATGTCTGAGATGATCACCTTGTCGTCCCACTTCCACAGGTAGATGGTGGCCTTGCAGCGGCAGGTACCCTGGTACTGGGTGGTCACGCTGAAGACCACATCATTGGCACCTTCCTGGAGGTTCAGGTGTCGCTGCAGCCAAGCAAGGGAGGGGAGTGTAAGCTGCCGCCACCAGACACTGTGCACCGCTTTCCACCCAGACTGTTGGCTTTGACCCTCACAGGCCTCTCATTCTCCTCCCCCCGTCCAGAGGCTATTCCTAAAGGCTCTGAAGACAGCTACTCCAGACCCCCATGGGCAGAGGGTATCCATGCTGATCTGGGACCCGCAAACTGCTGGCACAGGTGCCCAGACACCCCCCTTATCCCTTTCGGACAGGAATCTCAGACAACCCACATTTGTGACTCCCACCCAAGTTTTCGGGCTGTTCTTCTCAGAAGGCACCCCACTCTACAGATAGGGGCCCTGTGGGAGCTTCAGAGGTAGCCCCTTCGGGGGGCTGGATACTTGACTCAACATTCCCCTAAAGAGAGCTACAGAGCGAAGACACGGACAGCAGCTCTCCACCAATGCCAGTCACTTCCACCCCTGGCTGATAAGCAGGAGTGAGCCAGAGTAGTAGCAGACGCTTGCTGGCTGCTGTGCACGACTGGTCAGACCTGCCTGCAGATTCACTTGAGAGAAAACTCATGCTTATCACAGGAGCCACTAATTACAAGCTTAGGGGACTCCTAACAGTCTGAATCTGAAGGACTGATAGCAGCATTTGTTTCTTTTAGCGTGGTTTCCGAAGGCAGACCCAAAACCAGCTGGTTCACTGCAGATTCATGTCTTGGTCAAAGCATTCAACAGAAAGACATATTGATGCAGAAGGAGTGAGGCCCCTGTCCCTGATGGTATTCAGGCAGAGGCTGCTGAGGGGCGCGCCTAGAGGACGGGTCCTGGCCTTTGATGACCTGCACCTCATTTTGGCCCAAAAGACTGGGACAGCCCTGCCAGGAGGTTCAACTCACTCACAATCTGATCAGAGGAGAGGCGGAGGGACTTCTTGTAGGCAGGAATGCAGGCTGGAGTTGAGGGGGGCGGGGAGGGGGCCTCCAGGATCACAGGGACATCATCATCGCTGCTCAGGACTTCTGGCTTCTCCCTGCAGGCGGCATCCTGATTCAGGCCACCTCCCCAACAGAAAGCCAGACATTTGAAGCAGATGTACATCAACCCAGCCCATGAGTAGCCTGAGGCTTGTCCTTGTCTTCCCAAAGACTACCCAGCCCTCTAGGTGCCTCCATATTGGGGGGGGGCACTGATGCTGGCTGTAGTGTCCAGGACATGGGGCCTGCCCTGGAGATGTTGACCTCAAACACCTAAAATGTATCCTGAGGCTTATTCCTAGTCCCACCGCTGTGGACTCAGCTGGCCCATCCTTGGTCTCCCTCCACCCAACCTCACATGCCTGGGTCAGTTTGGAGGTGGAAAAAGGAAACCAAGTCATCCAGCCCCTGTGAGCTGGGGAGAAGACCCCCTTCCTCGTTTTTTTTTGAGACAGGGTCTCGCTTTGTAGTTCAGGCTGGCCCTGAGCTCACTATGTAGCCCAGGCAAGCCTCGAACTCAGCAATCCTGCTGCCTCTGCCTCCCGAGTGCTGGGATGACAGGCGTGAGCCACCACGCCTGGCACTGTGGTATGTGGTATTGATGGCTGGTGGGCGCGAGTCTCCACACCCAGCATTGTATGTGGTTACTGGGGATCGAACTCCGGACCTTGCACTTGCGAGGCAGGCGCCGGAACCACTGAGCTAAATCTCTGGCCCAACCCCTACCTCTTTTTAATAGGGTCTTGTCCTGGCCGGGACTCTGACCACCTCTGCCTGTGGAACTTTTAATACGTCTCTAGACCTCAATTTTCCCTTCTGTGCAGTCTGGACACGATTTAGGCAAAAGAGGACTTGAGCAAGGACAGACCCACAGCTCAAGAAGGTGCTCCATGCCCACAGCAGTCCTCCCCTGCTCCGGCTGCAGAGTCCGCCTGAAGCTCCCACTCACCCCTGCTGTTCCCCAGCTGTGGTTTTCTCCCTCTGGACACCACCCTGCAGAGGAACAGCCACCAGTGAGCTCTGCGTCCGGCCCTGTGCTCGCCCCACCTCGTGTCCACGATCACCCACCTCCTCTACTGAGATATCCTTTCGTCGCCAGGAAAACCACCACCGACCACTCTTCCGGGGCATCTTCTCCTTCTCCAGCTTGTCCACAGTGCTCTGTGGGCAGACGAAGGCCGTGGCAGTTCTTTCTTCACCCCACTGCCCATGGGCCCCACCATGAGTCAGTCGGGGCCAACCCTAAACATCCACAGGCCGAGGAAAAACGTTCACCTCCCTTGCAGATGCCCAGCGATGACTCGCGAAGCTTTGTGCAGGAGTCTGGGGCCATTCCTGTTCCTCGGCCCAGGCCCAGCTCCTACCCCATCTCAGCCTGGCCTCCAAGTGTCAGTTCCCGCGTGGAGCAGCTGAAGGTAGTGCTGCTCTGGGAGCTTCTTCGAAACTACTATTCCGTGCATGATGCTGCTAAGTGGCAGCAGAAAGGGGTCTATAGCTGGAACACCCTCAAACTCCAAAGCAGATACAAGCAAGCCCCTGGAGTCAGTAATCCTCTCCCATCAACAGCCACCTGCTCTGTATGTTCTCTGATTGGGGCAGTATGACTGTGAAAAAGTGCTGATTATATCTGTGCTAGATGAGCCCAGGCCAGGGCCAGGGCCCGCCTGAAAGATTCACCAGCATTTCTACAGATGCGGAATAGGGAACAGTAGTTCAGGAAGACATGGGTTTAAGAACATCAGTCAGTGTCCTCCTGGAAGCAGCTGGGTGGAGGTCCTTGGGGGCCTTAAGTAGAGGGTTTGTCTGGGTAAGACAATGAGAGGCAACCAAAGGAGTGGCTCACAGAATACGAACAGTGTCACATAAGGGAGATGGCTGTCAACATCTGACTGGTGATGCTCTTTGGCCAAAAATAATGATTTGAGGCCCCAGCAAGCTCCCAGAAAGGCAGAAGGGGACAGGCACAGGCTGGCAATGCCCAAGGGGTAGTCTTAGGGGGAGGGGTAGACAAGACTCCTGATCGTTCAGACCCAAAATCTACCCAGTTGGAGGCATTTCCTAGTTTAGGCAGCTCTTGGATGTTTATGACCCTCTGGTTTGTCCTGAGCTCCTTTGAGGTAAATTCCAAGCCTGACAGGATCCACTCTTGGCAAGGAAACCCCAGAAAGGTGGGGCTCTGTACCCATGAGATGGGACCGGGCTTGGGGACCCTCTCAGTGTCAGTCTTGCAACCAGCAGCTGCAGGACCCCAGGCCCATCTCTCTTACTTGCTTGCTAAGGGCCTATCAGTTCCAAGCTATGGCCCAGCCATGCTCTAGCCATTACCTTGGGCAAGTTCTTCTGGAAGGCTTGCAGGGAGAGGATCATGGGGGCAGCCACAGCCCAGTTATAGTGCCTAGAGACAGCATGGGTGTTGAGATTCCAGTAGGCAACTTTGGCCCCCAGCAGCCCCAGACTGCTACTTACTTCTCATTGATTTTCACCACTAGGTTTGGGTCATCCAGGAGCCCAGGGTTTTTGGTGAGATCCCAGTAGGAGACGATGTGCTGATTGAATTTTTCTGGGTATACAGGTAGACAGTGAGGAGTGAGGCCAGCATACCCCACATGACCTGCTACCCACTCTATTCCCACACTTTAATATCCCACCCTCTAAAACCACACTTTGCTTGCCAGTTGGTTCTTTGGCCTGGCAGGGGTCTTCACTATCTGTGGCTTTTACACCTGTTCCCACCCCAAGAATCACAGGAAAGTCACAGCATCTGCTTCGCAGGCACTTGGGAATGCCTTGCCTGTGCTGGCCCGAGAGGCCTCCAGGGCAGAGGATGGCTGGGAAGCTGGTCTGGCCCCGTGTCTTCCCTGCTATCCCCTGTCCCTTGGGCTCCACACTCACCCTTGGGAGGGCTCTGTTCCTGGTCAGACATACCCTGGGAGATGTTCTGACTGTCAGCCAGTCCGCCACAGAGGGACAGCGCTATGGTGTCCACTGAGTCTGGAGTGGCTTCTGGTACGTGTTCAGGGCTGGGGTTCCCCAGGAGCTTCTGGCTACAGGGCTCACTCCACCTCCTCGCTCCTAGCCCATAGGTGCTGGGGGCAAAGGTGCTGACGGTGATATAAACACAAAGAAAGAGGTGGGGTCCCTCCCCTTTCAGGGTCCTCGGCACCTAGAGCCCAGTACCTCTGAGGGAAGTAAAGAGCTGCATTGGCCGAGTCCAGGGAGGACAGGTCATCCAGGTAGATGTCACTGGGACCCAAGTGCTGGCTTTTCTTCAAAGAGCCTAAGGACAGAGGAGGGGCCCAGTCTCAGCGGTACGAACAGCACGTGTCCACGTGCCCGTGTCTGACTCCAAGTCAGTGTTGTCCAATACAACTTTCCACAAGGACAGAAATGTCCCATGTCTGCACCGTCCAGTGTGGTAGTCACTGGCCATACATGGTTATTAA
>PVIC010032712.1:0-20545 GCA_004025085.1 Thryonomys swinderianus | reverse complement strand
TTCCCACACCAAATTTCCTATGGAAATTTCCCACTCTATAAAAGCTGTCATACTTTCTAGAGCTCATTTGCATCTACAGGTGTTCATGTCAAAGAGAAGATCTGGAATTTGCCTATCTGTGATCTATTGATTTCACTTATTAGTATATCCTCCAGGTGTCTCCATTTGCACCTAAATGGATCAATCTTGTCATTCTTTAGGGGAGAGTAATGCCCCATTTTATTAAAAAACACCACATCTCCTTTATCCACTCTCCAGTTGATGGACATTTGGGTTGTTTCCAAGATTGAGCTATCACAAACTGAGCTGCTATGAACAAGGATATACATCTGTCTTTCCAATGTGATTTTTAAAGTTCTTTTGGATATATTCCTAGCAGGGGGATAGCAGGGTCAAATGGGACCCCTAGTCCTAGTTTTCTGAGAAATCTCCACACAGATCTCCACAATGGTTGCACAAGTCTGCAATCCCACCAACAGTGTAGAAGGGTTCCTTTCTCCCCACAGCCACGCCAGCATTTATTGTTGGTTGATTTTGTGATAGCAGCTATTCTTTGTGGAGTGAAATGAAATCTCAGTGTTGTTTTCATTTGCATCTCTCGAATAACCAGTGATGTTGAACATTTCTTCATACGCTTCTTGGCTTTGTATTTGTTTAATTCTTATGAGCATGTTAGAAAGCAATACAATATCCTGGAAGGAGTTTGACTTCCTAATAGTTGAAATTTATTTGTAGATCTTGCCAAGCAGAGCTGCATGCTGGGTCCGTATATTGTATTTGCCCATGCATTTGTTCCAGCCTAAAACAACTCTTCCTGGTACTCCGATTTGCCAAATCCTGTCCGCTCTCCAATTTCTAGCTAATATGTAACTTTCCTCTCCTATACTTCTCATCAATTACTATTTATAATTCTCTTAAAGGATGCAACAATTCTATCCTAAATTATGGTTATGTACATACATATCCTCTACCCTTAGAGAATCATTAATTCATTTACTGGCTCAGCAAACATTTAGCATTGCTACTATGGCAAGTGCTCTTACTGGATCTGAAAACAGGGAGTACTAAGACAGAAATTCTGCCTCAGCAGTCCATTCCTCTGTGTGCAGCCATGTTGGTTATATCATATAGAGAGAAGGTATATGTGTCTGGTCAAGCAAATCTGAGGACCGACTCCAGTTTACAGAGTGCATTTTACTCTACCAACTTTCCAGGGTAGCCCAAGACTGCAAATCCATCAGAACTCTGCAATTCAGTCTTGCAATTACCATCTAATAGTTAACTGTACTTCAAACAAAATGGAGCTTTTATTGAGAAAGAACTTGGCATATGAGCTCAGCATTCCATGAACCAATGAAAAGAAGGGATGCTTAAACATGTCACTTCCCCCTGCATTCTTCTGTTAACTTTGTACTGCACAGTAGTAACATTAGTGGAGAAATCTGTCACAGCCAGAGTTCTTTTCCACTAATGAACTAATAGAATTTGCTTTTCTTTTAATTTACATATGAGTGAGTTAATTTCACAAAGTACACAGATTTTTTGCAAATGAGAAGTGTCCACGGCAACCTTGAACAATTCAGAACAATTGTTCAAGGGCTCAGTGCTAACTCCAATTGCCAGTTCATTATTTATATAATAAAATTTTATGAAGCTCTTTTTCCACAAGTAGTGTAAACCAATATACTAACATATGAACAAAGAAGAAAACAACTTTCAGCAGACTGGAAATTACAGACTCCATCATTTATATTTTGGCCAGTCCTTTCAAAGCAGGATTTGGGAGAGCTTACAAGTACATAAATTCCAAATAAAAATAGGAAATCAAGACTATGAAATGAAGTGAAAAGAAAATGTACTGATATATTCGATGGAGCCACACAATAAATTTAACTCCAAGCTTCCTGTTGGCCAAAGTCAAAAGAGTAACACCTAGTAACTGAGGTTGTGTTAGCACAATGGACCATGTGCATGTGCTTTCTCCTTGGCTAAACCCTATTAATTGAAGATGATACTATAGTTTATTCTTATTTTCCTCATACTTTGTTAAACTGGATCTCCCTTTCCAAGTACAGGTCCACAATCCACTACAGGTTATCAACTTTCCCTGTAATTTTAAACAGTATTGTGTTAAAAGGTAATAAAATCGGGGGACTCTCTTCTCTCCTGATTATTTGTAATCCATTCTTCTTAAAAGAGTCAGAGTGATTCTCACAAATCAGCATTAGCCCAGTTCTCTCACACATTCACTGTTACCATTAATCATGTTATATCTGCTTGAAGGGATGAAGAAATGCCTAGTAGAGTACTAACCACAGTTCTGGGTATGCCTGGATGGCTGTCCTACAGGCCACCAAACTGGGGGCTGGGGAGATCAACCCTAGTTGTGGATAGCACCAACCCATACGCTTGTAGCCTAGATAGAACAAGAAGGAAAAGAAGAATTAAATGTGCCTATTCTGAAGAGCTCCAGTCTTCCTGAGTGCTCCCTTCCCATGCTGCTTTCACTTTTGGACATCCATTTCCAGGTTTCCAGTTTCTCCAGCCTGCCAATATAGACTCACAGCAGCAACTCTCCAGTGAGTTTCCAGGCCTTCAATCTTGGATTAGTTCTGCATCATTGATCCTTTTTGTTCTGTGGCTGCCATCTTGAGTAGGGCAGCTACTGGGTCTCTGGCTCTCCAGAACACAGATGACCACTGTGGTCTCTCCACTTCTGATCCTGTAAGTTAGCTAATAAATCCCCTTGCATAATTATACATATTTTTCTATTGATTCTCTTCCTCTAGAAAAGTCTGACTAAAATATTCACCTTCTTCCCAAGACTCTTCTGTGTTTAGCAAAAAGTATAGACTACTTTATCCTGACCCATAAGACTCTACAAGATCTGAACATGGCCTCAGCTAG
This sequence comes from Thryonomys swinderianus, assembly GCA_004025085.1. Taxonomy (NCBI): domain Eukaryota; kingdom Metazoa; phylum Chordata; class Mammalia; order Rodentia; family Thryonomyidae; genus Thryonomys; species Thryonomys swinderianus. Next base: position 17,638 of record PVIC010032712.1, on the reverse strand, counting down.
CACCTCCATTACTCACTGTCAAGTCTGCTTTAATGACTATGGTCATCTCTCTACTTCTGGAGCACATCAAATCCATCTCTTTCTGTAGGTCTTAGCTTTTGGCTCTCCCTCAGCCTGGAAAGCTCTTCTCCCAATATTCATGTGCCTTTCTCTTTCATTCATTCACAGTCAACATAAATGTTTCATTCTCAAAAACTGATTTCTTAATTACAGTAGAGACCAGTCTGAGTGCATCACTTTTGGTCACACTACTAGGTACTTTTTGACCTTGCCTTTGTTTGCTTTTTTGTCCATGTTGTTACATTAACACATAAATCCACAGAGAAGAGACATGTTTTGTCCCTTTTCTATCCCTCCAGAGTTGTACATGGCATATGGTGATGGAGAATATATCAATAAATGAAAGACATTATATATTATAAGCTAATTATATTATTAAAATAACATCAAAAAAGAGAACTGTCACTATATCAGAGTTAATTCACTTAACAAACTATCTAGTTAATGTCCAACTCCATGTGTTTATTTAATGCAAGTGTTAACTAACATTCTGTCAGGCATTAGAGAATGAATATTTTAGGCACTGTGGGCCATATGGTTTCTGTTTCAACTACCCACTTGTAATACAAAAGCAGCAATATGCAATACATCATAAATAAATAGGTATACATGTTTTTCAATAAAACTTTATTTTAAAAAATTATTGCATGTGGCTTGCCAACTAATACAATATGCACATCATATTTTGTATCAGGAAAATGGTAGTTGCTGTTAAATGCAAAAGTAAACAGAAATTTCTGATGTTCAGAAATCCAGAAAACTAGAATGAAAGTTTGTATTTCTTTAAGAAAATGAAGCCATGGTAAGAATAAAAAAACACAAATAGCAGCAATGCGAATGGCCATATCACAGTTTAACTTATACCACGAGTTTCCTTCCATAACTGCACAGAGATAACCCTGTCTCTAGAAGATGCTGGTAAGATCACAACTGAAAAAATGTAGACAGGTCCAGCCATTTGATTAAGGATGAAATAGGGGAAAATATCCTCCCCCCACTGGGCAACATTTAAGTCACTAGTATGCATTTGGAGGCTCACAGGCAGATAGAAGCTCTGGAAATCGAAAATATAAGAATGACTAAAAAGAACCCAGGATATGTAACAGGGAGTGATAAATGGAGATGATACAGGACACAGGAAGATGTTTGTGTAAGAAGTGCGCATACTGTGCCTGAGATTTAGCTCAGAGGTTCCAGCGCTTGCCTGGCAAGCGCAAGGTCCCTGGTTCAATCCCCAGTAACCACATACAACAATACCAGGCGTGGTGACTCACACCCACCAGCAATCAGTACCACACACCACAGTGCAGGGTGGTGTGGCTCACGCCTGTCATCCCAGCACTCGGGAGGCAGAGGCAGGAGCATGGCTGAGTTCAAGGCTTGCCTCGGCTACATAGTGAGCTCGGGGCCAGCCTGAACTACAAAGCGAGACCCTGTCTCAAAAAAAAAAAAAAAGCGCGCATACTACAGAAGAAGTGATATATACTGTCCATTCTATGTGAAGATTTGAAAATGTGAAATAGAATGGAACTTGGAATGTACACACTTGAGGTAAATTTTCTTACCAAGTCTAGAAAAAAAAACTATTAATATCTGTTCTCTTAACATCTCTTTCACTGATTCCAGAAAATATTCCTAAACCTGTAAGTATATACATTTTGACACTCCATCCCAATTCTATCACTGAGATAGACAAGAAAAAATTCCATTAGCCTTTTTTTGTAGACAAAGAGACACAGATTCAGAACAGTGAACTAAATTGGTTAGTAAATTCTGGTAAAAGATCAAGTTCTAGAGATGAGTAGACCAGGGTTCAAATTCTGATTTGGCCACTTAATCATTTAAGAGAGCAATTTCTCTAAATATCTACATCTTCATGGACTCAAAAAAATGTTACACTTGGAAAATTTTTGCCTCTACATCCGATCTACCTGCAGTAGCTATTTTCGGGTTCCACCTCTGGCCAATTAAACAATGATGTTTGTGGGTGGGAGGCAAATAGTGAAATGTGTTAAAGTACCAACAAACATGAGAATCATCAATCTAGAACAAAGATTGGCAAACATATGCAAAGGGCCAGATGGGAAATATTTCAGGTTTTCATGCCATATGGCCTCTGTCATATTATACGTCTATGCGATTGCTTGGAAAAAGCACCACTCGGCAATAGGTTAAAAAACAGTCGTGGTTTTGTCCCAGTAAACTGTGCTTACAGAAACAGGCTATGGAGCTGAGTTAGCCTGAAGGCCAAGGTGTGCCAAGCCCTGATCTACTGCAATGTTCTCACCAAAGAGAGGCCTGGGATGTTCAATGTTTTGCCAAGGTCTCATTGTTCACCAGAGACCAGCCAAGGCGGGGATCCTGCTCTTCTGTAGCTGGCTTGCTCTGGACACACTATCAGCTTTCACTCCTGGGGAGAGACTTTGGACAGTGTGTTTTCCTTTCCGCAAGCTTAAACATGACTCAGAATAACACGCCAATCACTGAGTGGGAAGAGGGCTGCATCTGGACAGCTGCGGCTTTGAGTCCCAGCTCCACCACTGACACTCTGGGGAGCCTCCAGCAGCTCCCTCAGTCCTGCCTATGAGTGCCTTCAGCTGGCACCCTGAAATTTGATTTCCCACAGAGAATCAGTGTGTGGACTAGGTGACCTGCTACCACATTAGAAAAATAAGAATTTCTCAGTAAGTAGCAAGTCAACTACTGTGGACTTTATTCTTTTAAATTGTATGTTGTTTCTGCTTCAAGAAAAAAAAATGGAAAAAAAACTGCAGTATTAGAAAAAGATAAACATTTTACTTCACCACAACTTAGAAAATTGGAGAGAGAAGAGGTGCATGTTGAAAAGGGATGGGAAGAACGGTAAAGGGGGTACATGAAGAAGTTACCCGAGAGATTCCAATAGCTACAACCTAGTCAGTCTCACCCCTCCGGACAATCACCAGCCTCCACTCTGAATCATCTACCAATATCCCAAAAGTTGAAACAAAACAGAGTATGAAGATTATACTTTTGTTAGGCAGAGATACAAGAAAAGGGGTGTAGATTTGTCTACTCCATCCTCCCAAACATGGTTACTTAAATGTTAATCTAAATATCATACTTCACTAGTTCTCCACATAAGAGAGCTAGTCAAAGTATGGATTTGAGATTTAATTGACATGATACAACTGCAATAAAGTGACAGCAGTAAATTTATTGACTTTTAAAATATTCTGGCTTGACTATCAAGCTACCTATCTTTGTACTAAAATGTCTTAGCCCTCTTATCTGTGACTGAATAAAGAATAGGTTTGTGGGGCCGGAGATTTAGCTCAGCGGTTCCAGTGCCTGCCTCGCAAGCGCAAGGTCCTGAGTTGGATCCCGGTAACCACATACAGTGGTGGGTGTGGTGATCACACCCACCAGAAATCAATACCACATACCACAATGCTGGGCGGGGTGGCTCACGCCTGTAATCCCAGAACTCGGGAGGCAGAGACAGAAGGATTGCTGAGTTCGAGGCTTGCCTGGGCTACATAGTGAGCTCAGGGCCAGCCTGAACTATAAAGCGAGACCCTGTCTCAAAAAATCACAAAAAACAAACAAACAAAAAAGAATAGGTTTGTGACCTTATTCTGGCTCATGAAAGCAAAAGGATGTCACATAAGTCTTTCTGGTAAAGATTTCCTAATTGTTCCAAGAAATCCATAGGAAAAAAAAATATCTTTCATCTTTCTTTGGAAAGAACCATGTCTAAGGATGATGCCTGGAACCATCATTTTGCCTAAAATTAACCCAACAACAAAGATGGCCTTAGGCAAGTGGTGCTGAAAACTTAGGCCCTTGTTGACATTCTATCAGGAAATCAACACCCAAATGTGCCATACCTATGGATGTTTCTTTACAGGAGCCATTACCCTCCACTGGTTGAAGTCAGTTTGACAGACCTTGCCTTGATTCCAAAAGCAGGCCACCAAAGCTTTTTAGCTAATGTCACATTCTGGACACATGCCTTTCCTTTCTCTTTTAAAATTAGTTTTCAAACTATTATTATTTCCAAATACAAAAGAGTATAGAGTAGCTGTACCGCTACACTTGGTAACCTGATGGTTCACTCAGAATGCAACTAGTCTGACATTTTGAAGACTTTAAAAGAGAAATGTCCCTTATTAACAAATTTCTACAGACAAATCTCATAGCTGGTCAGCGGTACACTCAAAGATAATATCCATTAATCTTCTGGGGAAGCAATGTCTTTGGAATTAAAACTATTTAAATTCATATATATTTCCCAATCATATATACAACTAAGACAATTTTGATTTTAAGCAGTCATTTCTAATTATAATTTAATGTTCACCAGAGCAACAAAACAAATGAGAAAAACAGATTTATGGCTTCAAAAAGTTTATAGATTATAAATTATTTCTCTCAGCATTTGAGCTTCCTATATTCATTCATCTCACAAATATTTATTAAACTCATACTGTGTGCTAGATACTGAGAACACAGAAAAGGCCAAAACCAATCTCTTAAAGGGACAAGAGGCTATCCGCCATGCTGAATTTTTACAAAGATGGAAATGTTCTATATCTGTATTGTGCAACACATTACCCACTAACTGTATCTACAGAGTACTTTAAATATGAGTATTGCAATTCAGAGACAGACTTTGAAAACTGAACTGAGTTTTTGGGAATTTAAATTTGTACTTATTTAATTGTATAATTTACAGGATACAAAGGTAATAATTGGATATGTGTATTTAATGTGCAGTAACCAATTCAGAGTGGTTAACAGTTCCATCTCCTTAATTTTAAAATGTTTTTATTGACAAATAGTATCTGTAACTATTTCTGGAGTACAGCACAATATTTGAACACATGTATACATGTACTTATCAAGTCAGGGTAATTAACATTCCCATCTCATTATTTTGTGGTTTGTGCCTTTGGGTTCTTCTCTGCTAGCTACACATAAAATATATAAGAGTTTGTCTTGAACTCTATTTACTCCATCATGCCATAGGGCACCGAAACTTGGAACTTCAATTTGAATAGGCATGTATACCTACTGGCCATCATATTGGGTAGTGTAAGGACAGATGGTCAAGCAGACAAGAATCAAAAAGAGATGATACACTGTGATCACTGACACAAGAAAGAGATGCATGTGATTCTCCAAAGGTGGACTCCAGTGGAATAACATTTGTCTAATTCAGCCTGGGCTGCAGGCAATGCAAGAAAGTACATCTAACAGTAGCCCTTGAACTGAACCCAAAGGGACAAGGAAGAGTTAATTATTGATCCTATCTTCTATTTCTTTGATGTTGAGAAATTATATTTGTATATTCTCCCTTTTCATGAAATTAGTGTATTCCATTTTCTCAGCCTACTTTCCACTGGCTAGCTCAGTTCATACACTTAATTTTTGCATCAGCCATGTTTATTGTCTGGATATATTCAACATTTCCTTAATCATCCACTCCACATTCATTCCAGAGGGTTCAAACCTAATATTTTTGTGTTAAATGTATCATCCACATATATGTGCCATTTTCAACTGGCCAGCTGATAACTTGCTGTCAAGTGTGAAATACTACCAAAATCATTTTATTTGAACCCACTGTCTATGCATTTTCACATCTATTCCAAACACTAGTCTTCAGATATTTTTTAAAATATGTATTTGAAAAACTATATTTCCAGTTTTATAAATAGTGTGTAGAGAATCATTTTCCTTTCTGTTCTTCATAGTTGAGAAGGCTGCTTCTGACCCTGGGTTCTTTCTGAAGCCCTGCGTCCCACTTAAGGCCCTCCGGATCAGCTCAGTGCCGACCTCTGTGAACTGCCTTCATGGTCCCCTAGCACAACACTCTCTTTGTTCCAGGGAGAGGAGCTGGGGACACCTGCATTTCTGAGGGCAGTGGACTTTAGAAGAATGATAGATAAGGAGTAGGGAGGACAGTGGGGAATAAAGGTACTGCTGACAGCGAAATCATCAGCTACAGAGAGCTAAGTCTCAGAACTGACATGCCAGTAGCATGAATGGAAAGATCTGGGGCAAAGAGGAGGAACTAATGAGAGGAAATGCTCTCACGCATCTTCGTTATTTTCTTATTGCTGTGACAGAACATCCAACACTCACAAATTAAAGGAGGAAGGGTTTATTTTAGCTCACAGTATGTAGAAGTTTCAGTTCCTGGTTGGCTGGCTCCAAGGCAGGGAGGCATGGCACAGGGGTCAGGCAGAGGAGAACTAGCCCACGGCTGGGTAGGCAGGTGGCAGGAAGCACCAAGCCTCTCTTCCTTCTCTTCCTTTATATTCCACTCGGGCTACAGACCTATTGGTTATTACTGCCCACACTCCGGGAAGGCCTTCCCTCTTTGGTAACTGTGTCAGTCCCAAACACACTAAACCAATCGGGGGACCAGTCCAGCTCTCACATACCCATAATCTGCTGTTACACATGTAGGATCTAGCCATCTCCCCAAAGTCCCACCCAGGGCCAGGGATGAGGTTTAGTGGCACCATGCCTGCCTGGCAGGAGCAAGGTCCTGAATTCAATCCCTGGGATTGCAAAAAAAAAAAAAAAAAGCCCCACTAGGAGCCCATGAGGCTTTGGGGGACATCGAGCTATAAGCCATAACACAAGGGAACCACACAGAATGCTGGAAAACAGGGAGCATGAAGGCTTTAAAGGAGATGAGTGGACAGACAGTGTAATCATCAACACGAAAAATGAGGGGGTTGACTTGGTTTCTTTCAAAGGCAGGCTGGGATTCTGCTGGATTAGAAAGCAGGGAACTAGGAGGATGCAAATCCAGTGAGCAGTGACACAGAAGCCAGAAAGCTCATGTTAGGGGTTAGGCATCTAGGAAAGAGAGGAAGAAGGTGAGAGGCGCGATGGGGAGTGACGCACAGATAAATGCAGGGCAGTTTTCAGGAGGAAGCTGCAAGCCGGACCAAAGCGCTGACTGAGACAGCTGGGCGGAGGGGCCAACCTGAAGCTTGGAGGGAACAAGTCTTTTTCCAATGAACACTGGGAAGCAGGTTCTAGGAGTCCCTCACCTCAGGGAAGGAAGCGCTGTGTGGATGGCCAAGAACACTGCTTATGGCTTAAACTGTTTTGGAATTGTCGGCTAGATCCTGGCCAGAAGACCTTGGGGAAATCATATCCTCTTTCTGTACCTCTATTTCCTTCTCTCTAAAACAGCAACAACACCAGTGCCTGGTGTCTCATTGTGAAGAAAAACTGAGATAAGATAGGTAATCTGCAGGAAATGTAAATGAAGGACAGAAATCTTTCAGAGCTGGAGATTTTGAAGATTCAACAGCTTTGAGTGACTGTAGTGGCTGGAACAGGCATCAGAGCTGAGGAGGAGCCGGAGACCCTTAAAATCTGGAGCTTGAGGAACTGGCAACATGTCGATTAGAATGATTTCAACGTGTTACATGTTGGTGGGAAGAAGAGGGAAAAGAGCAGAAGGCAAACTGTAGGTCTTTCTTGTCAGGTATGGTGACAAATACGTGCAATTCTAGCACTCTAGGAAGCTGAGGCAGGAGGACAAGTTAAAGCCCAGCCTAGGCACTTAGACCCTGTCTCAAAAGACAAAATAAAAATACCATGGACTATAGCTCAGTGCCAAGGCCCCTGACTTCTCCATCTCCAGCAATGCATGTACACACATGTGCGCACACACACACACACAGAATTTTCTAGTAATATTTGAAATGTTAACACAGCAGATATGGGTCCAATATATCAGCTTCTATGGGCAGCAATTTACATACTTTCTCATGACCTGCAAACCCAACATTTTCCCCTCCTTTCACAAGCGATACGGACCTTCTAGTGGGCCCTAGCAGTGCTGAAGTTCCCACATACAGGGCATGCAAAGGGGCTGTCACAGGGGCTACATTCGTCTACCAACAGAGGAAAGGGCCGTGTATGCAATGGCTCAGCACAGAATAAGTGAGCATCAGTCACCTTTTGTATTCAAACTCAAAGGAGAACCAATTCGCACATCTCCTTTCTGTTACTCATGTTTCTGTTACTGAGCTCAGAAAACACCAAAGGGGAGAACAGCATTACCACTGAGATTGGTTTGAGGTCTGACAATATTTTATGTAAGCCTCTTATTTCCTAAGCCTACAAAGTTATTTGCCATATAATAGCTCCATATCCCTCTTCGAATATACAGCATGATCTCCCTTTCTCCCAGCAACCTGTCTGCTATGATATATGCCATTTCATCTCTTTTGCAATTGGAAAACAAATTTCTAGAAGGGGGTTTCTTGGCAATTGGTGTGTGTGTGTGTGTGTGTGCGTACGCGCACACACATGCACACATGTGCATTTCCCATTAAAGAGAATATCTATGCATTCACCAAGAATTGCAGTTTTAAAGTGTTTGGTAATGATCTCTGGTTGCTCGTCCAGCAGCATTTCTGTGTGCACAAGAAAACAGCATTCATAGGATTCAGAACCCTTCTACTGGGTTCCTAATTTCCTCCCACAATGTGGGGTGATTCTTCTTTATGCCTAAAATCCAATGCAGGTGCTTACTGCATTTGGTCTTCTCTGGAGGTATGTCTTATGCATCTGATACGTTCAAAAGTTAAAAAATGTTCTAAAAGAATAATCCTTCCAACCCCATCACCTTTTAACTCTGATTTATTTCAAAGCTGAAAGTATTCATCACTAGTTGAGCTAAAATAAACCAATTCTTATGATGTATAATTAAATTACTGGCAGAAATAAAATCTAAAATTCCTCCAGAGTACTTTATATAAACATCAGAAGAATAATTGAGTTGAGGTAAAATATTTTGTTGAAATGCCAAAAAAAAAGTCACCTGAAGGAATTTATTTCACTAATCTGTGACACTAATTTTCTTCATGATAATTACAGAAAAAAAATTTACTTTCTAGTAAAATCCTTTCTTCCTTCAGCTCTTATTTGCCTATGTCTTTACCAGAAACTGAGAATAAAAACATTAAGAAATTGTTTAAATTTTTACCTGATACCTTCTAAAGGTCTCACTAAATCAGTCATATAACTCATTATTCACAATACCTATGTTAAAATTCTACAGAAGTGCAAGAACAGACTTAATTATTCTCAAAAACTTTCTGACCAGGATACAAATTGGGTGAGTAGTGAATTTTAGGCTCTTAATTATATAATCCTGAGCTGGGCACGCATGTGCACGCACACGTGCACACACACACACACACACACACACACACACCTCAGTCACTCAGTACTTCTACCCACTTAGGAACTTGTCAGAATGACTTCAGCTCTGTTTTGCTTGGGCATTTGTCCTTTCTTTCTGTCACTTAAAATTCCAGAATGATACAGTCATTTCAGAAGACAGAAATGAAGGATCCAGGCCACATGGACAATTTCTAAGCCAACTCTTGCAGGGTTCATTGTAGCACAAACCAACAAGTCAACACAACAGCGGTTTGCAACACAATGAATTTTTCCTCTTAAGGTTTTGTGGTATCATTTTCATATTTACTTCTAAGTTTGAAAAATTCTCTTAACCACCTCCTCTCATTTTCTGCTGATAATTTTTAAATTATCTAGTGGTTTAATAAACTTCCCTTATTTGCCTCACACTCCTTTCAACTATGCCAGAAGTTTTTAAGCAACCTTCCTTTTTAGAGGCAAAAGGAAAAGAAAAAGTAAAGATGATGAAAATCTGGGATCAACCCCAACTCTCCCACTTACTGGCCGTGCAACCTGTGGCGATTCTCTGAACGCATCTCAGCCGCCTCCACTTATCTACAAAACAATACTACAAAGCCTTGCCATACTAGTGGAGGACTCAAAGTTGGAATACTTTGCAAAGACGCTCTGTAAGTGCCAAGAGCCTTGCCTAGGTAGTTTATACTCAGATGTATCCCTGTGATGGAAAACATTTGTCCAAAGAATGCACAGGCTTTTTCTCCTTCTAAGAAGAAAGGTAATTGTCTCGGTTGTTAGCATTCTGTGAAGCATGTGCAGATGCCTTCCCCTCTTCCCTTCACAGTTCATAAGGAGCCCAGGCCCAGTCCCAGAAGCTAACTCTACCGCTACCATTTTGGATCCCACTGTCTACTAATAACTTCTCCTTACAACTTCCTGTTTTCTAATGTCCCTCTCTCACACCTTATCCTCTCCTGTTGTTCATCCTCCAAGCTCCACCTTGCTTCCAAATCTTTTAAGTTTCCTTCTTGTACCTTCCCATGACTTGGAGAAGAGGTTACAAATCACCAGGAACCATGGAATATTCTCTGCTTTCTTCTTCAGCTTCTAGGTTCCTGCCCTACTATCAAGATGAACTGGTGTTTCTATTTTTAAATCCTCTGTCATATGCTCACACATATATCGATTGCCACCTTCTGAGACAATTCCCCAGGTCCTTTAAGATGCAAGGATTCCACTAAACTTTTCCATTTCAAAGGGCTTCATTCTCCAAGGCCCTAACAACCTTACGGAATCCTCTTCTGACTCCACTCTGCAGAGATCCTTGTCCTTTAGTACTTCTCTTGCAAGTAAGCATCACGATACACTTGGACATTTACTGCTACTGAGATCACAAACTCTGAGAGCCTTCTAATAAGCTGTGACCTCCTGACCATCCAATGTTTTCAAATCCTGATTCCTACTATTTCTTCCTTCGTCATCAGAACATCCACTTCCCAAACCCTTCCCTGCTTTCCCGGTGAGTTAACTACTGTGGTTGGGTAAATAGTAGGCCCCTAAAGCTGCCTACATCCTATCCCCTGGAACATGGGTCCATGTTACCTTACATGGCAAAAAAGACTTGCAGATACTATTATGTTAAGGTTCTTGAAATTGGCAGAAGCGCCTGGATTTCAGCAGGACCCAGTGAAATCACAGGGCAATTACAAGAGGAAGACAAGTGAGGGAAAGTCAAACTAGATGATATAAGGATGGAAACAGAGATTGGAGTATGCAGACAGAAGCCAAGGAATGTCAGCCACCTAGCATCTGAAAAGACAGGAAAGATCCTCCTCTGGAATTTCAGGAGAAACAAGAGACATACTGATTTTAGCCCACTGAAACTTATTTTGGATTTCTTAACTCTAGGATTGTAAGATCAAAAGTCAGTGTTACTTTAAGCCACTGAGTATGCAGTAATTTGTTACAGTGGCTACAGGCAAGAAATATACCAGTAACGTGTGAGTAGTCTCTTGACCCAGTTTTTTTTAATTGAATTCTTTATTGGTATATTTTATATACAGCTCATAATCACACTCAACATTGGGGTATTTGTACCAGTATATGACATGAGTTAATTCTCATTTTTACCATATCCCTTCTGTGCTAATGGTCAGTAATTTCAATTTTACCCTTGTCTTCACCCTAGAATTCCTCTCATGTGGGAGCCTCCTGGATTCTTGCCTTGTGAATCTTCCTATGCTTGATCCCAATTAGAGACTTTTTCACTGTTTTCCCAGTCTTTGAGTGACATTAGAGTACATCAAAAACTAGCTCATTAAGACTGTTTATAAATGGCTGGATATTAGGTTTTATTTTTCCCTTTAAGATTCCTCACCAGCGTCTCAGTACCATATACTACAAATACTTCAAGACGACCTAGGACCCCAAATCTGCCTTCACCTGCTTCACTATTGTTTACTGAATTATATAGTCAAACATTTCATTGAAATGGAAATTTTCCATGAGCTCCATCATCTTGGGCCATAGAATCCTTACCTCAAATAACTGGATTGCCCTTGGGAAAGAATCTTTATATCTCCATCCTCATAAATGGGTTACAAAATAATATTCTCACCAATAGATAACCTTTATCCTATGGCTTTCCATAATGAAAATACAACTTTGTACCTTGTATTGCTGACACAAGCAGACATTTGTTAGAGGCTTCGAAACTTGATAGAATAGTTTCAATGGTTTTTGCTGGCAACTGAAGTCCATAAATAAAGAAAAAGAAGCATAAAAAGGACAACTGTTTTATATGTATATATATATATATATATATATGTATATGTATATATATATGCATGCATATATGTGTGGATATATAATAGCTAGTATCACATACAAATTATAGATGTCAATAGTTTTGAGAAAAATACTGCTTATTTAAAAATGCCTAATGATATTTTAGGCAAATAAATAAAGACCTAAGCTCTTGCAGAAATATAATCCCTGTGGAAGTGATATAGATTGTTCATGTATCTATTTTCTCTTTGCTTAAATTAATTGCATGTGTATGTAAAGTACACAAATCTGTACTTCAAAAGCATATGCTCTATAATAATCTCAAAATTTATATTTTCAATATGTGAATTTATATATATATATATATATATATATGAAATATAGGAGGTATTTCAATGGTAGTACCAGAATACATTTTAAAATCCCAATTTATGAAATACTGTAAAGAAATGTAAAGATGTTTAAATAAGAGAAACACTTTAGAGTAGTGAAAATAAAGTATAAATGTGAGCCAAGCCATCTGGATCTGAATCTTTATAACTAACTGTACAATACTTAACAAGTTCTCATCCATAATTCTCAAACTTATGCATGATAATATTATAATTCTGATCTTGGGGGTCAGACTGAGTCATGGTCCTCCAAAAACATATTTACTTTCTTTTTTTTCTTGGCATTCAGTATTGAACTTGGGCCCTTGTGCTTCCAAGGTTGGCCTGGTACCATTTGAGCTAAATCCCCAGCACTTAAAACATATTTACTTTCTTCCCATTGCCCAAGAATGGTGTCTCCTTCCTTTACCCACCAAGAGTCCCTACAACAGTATCTGGAACAAATTAGACATTCAATGTATGTTTGCTAAGTAAATCAATGTCTTAAAAATCATTTGGTAGGCTAGAGATTTAGCTCAGTGGTTCCAGCACCTTCCAGGCAAGTGCAAGGTCCCCCCTTCCATCCCTAGTAATCATATACAACAATACTGGGCATGGTGACTCACACCCACCAGCAATCAGTACCATATATCACAGTGCCGGGTGTGGTGGCTCACACCTGTCATCCCAGCACTCAGGAGGTAGAGGCAGTAGGATTGCTGAGTTCCAGGCTTGCCTGGGCTACATAGTGAGCTCAGGGCCAGCCTGAACTACAAAGTGAGACCCTTTCTCCAAAAAAATAGAAGAAAAAAAACAAACAAAAAACAACAACAGAAAAATCATTTGGGAAGGCACATTATCAACTTCCCTCACACTGAGAAAGACACTCCCAAATTAATTGCATTAATCATTTCCCCTTACCTAAGAACTGTATCTCAATTGCCTTACATTTTAAGTTCCTTTTACATTTCTTTTAAATTATTTATCTTCATGGATGGGCTTGTCAACCATATAACCAAAAACTAAAAGAGACATCACCGGGCGTGGTGCCTCACTCCCATCATCCCAGCACTCGGGAGGCAGAGACAGGAGGATTGCTGAGTTTGAAGCTTGCCTGGGCTACATAGTGAGCTCAGGGCCAGCCTGAACTACAAAGCGAGACCCTGTCTCAAAAAAAATAATAAATAAATAATAAATAAAAGAGCCACAAAAATTTAAGAAAAAGAAAACACATCATTTTAGCCATGCTCCTGCTGTAGAAAATGCTGTAAACCTGTCCTTTGAGGAACACCTTAACACTCCCAGGAGCTATTCCTGATCCTACCCCAGCAGGCTTTCCAGAGTCCAAAACCAGCCCTTGAGAAAAGAGCCCCATGGGAGATGGAACCTGGACAGCCCCCAACTCCTCTCTCAGTGCTGCTTACTCTGCTGCCAACACCAGACCATTGTTCTCATCCTCAGGGCCCACCCTGGATTCATTCAGAAATGCCATCAACTGGCCTCCCTACAAAATCTTTGATGGGAGCTCCACCTCCATTTGCATAGATGAGACATTTGAGGTCCACGTATTTTTAGTAAGTCATATGCTTATGTACTGATGAGATGATCTTTTTAAATGTATAATTTATTTACCATAACATCTACCCTTTTAAAGTGGAATCCATTGGATTTTGGTATATTTACAATATTATGCCACTATCACTACATTATGAAAACACTTTGATCCCTCTGAGAAGAAACTTCATTCTATACATATGTTGATACATAAGTAAAATAGTGAATTTGTGTGTCATTTGTTGTAGCAAAAGATTGAAAACCGTATTTCAATTCTCCAATAATGATACATCAATATACTATAGTACACAAACCCCATTAAAAAGAATGAAATAGCTGGGCATGGTGGCTCACGCCTATAATCCCAGCACTCAGGAGGCAGAGACAGGAGGACTGCTGAGTTTGAGGCTTGCCTGGGCTACATAGTGAGCTCAGAGCCAGCCTGAACTACAAAGCGAGACCCTGTCTCAAAAAAAAAAAAAAAAGAATGAAATAGTCCTGTACATATGAATGGTAATTCTCTAGAATATATTACAACCTGAAATGCCAACAGGCAGAACACTAAGTCTAGGAAGCTATATATTTTAAAAAATTAAGGACACGCATATACACATATATGTACATATATACATATTCATATATATGTATATGAATACATATTCTTGTGTACATACACGTGTATGTATATAGACATATGTACACATATGTATACATAAACTATGGAAGGTTAATATTCTACTTGGGTTGCTATAACAAAATAACTCAGAGAGATATAAATAATAAAATTTTATTTCTCATATTTCTAGAAGCAACACGCCTAAGATCAAGGTGTTGGCAGATCTGGTGTCTGCCGAGGGTCGCCGCTCAGCTCACAGGTGGCCCTTTTGCACTGTGTCCCCACACGGTGGAAAGAGTGAGGGAGCCCTGGCCTTTTACAAGGGCACTAAGAGCATTCTTATGGGATCTATCCTTTAGGCCTAATCATCTCCCATAGACTTTTCTCTCTAAGCAAATTTTCTCCATAAAACACAACAAAGGGAAAGCTGAAAATATCTATCAAAATACATATTCTACTTCTGGAAATTAAGTCTACAGATATACCAGTACAAACGTGGAGTAATACGTTTGGAGTTAGGATTCAACATATGAAGAGTAGAGGCACAAAACCATCCACTCCTAGCAAAGAGGGAAAAGGAATTAAAGAGATTCCAAGAGTGAGGGTGACTCAGCCTGGCCTGGTGAAGAGAAGTCATGGAGAAAGCAAGAGAAATAAACGAAGGCAGCTGCTGGGAACAGAGACTGGCCTGCCTGAAAGGCAGCAAGGAAACAGAGATCTCAGACCTAGAGCTGCACAGAACTAAATTGACCACTGAGCTGAATTAGCCTGGAAGTGAATTTTTCCCAAAGCCTCCTGAGGAGAATCCAGCTGGCTGAGAGGATTTCAGGCTTCTGAGTTCCTGAGCAGTGAAACCAACCAAGCCAAATCAAATTTCTGTCCTATGCAGCAGTGAAGTTACAAGTTGTTTTGTTCTCTGCTTATGATAATGTATTACCACAATTAAAAAGAAATATGACTATATTTTTCGTTTTTTATTATACATATTTAAAAGTACTGGAAACTGAAGTAGATCACACCAAGCTAGATGAAAATAGAGCTAATTTTTCAGTGGCCTAACTACTTAGTCAAAAGCTCATGGCAATTTTCTTTGTTTTGTCTTTCAAAACTTTTAAGTTTTAGTGTAAAAATTGCAATTTTTGCAAAAATTCCCTCAGAAGCAAGACAATCTGCTAAAACCTGGATGAAAAGCTTTTTTGCCGGATGCTCAGACTCCTGAACTTAGAACCTTCTCTACATACTGAACAGAAATATAAACATTTCTTTAGCTTTTACAAAGTTAGTTGAAACTGCTAAAAATTAAATTGTTAGACTCTAAAAACTAGACATCTGTCTTAAAGGAGAATGTTTGCACTGTCTATTTCAACTGGCTAAAGGCTTCCCCTGCACTTTGTCTAAGCTTTAGCCACACAATTCTTCTCTTTAATACTGGGCTTGTTCCAGAGCTATGCTTGGAAATTTATCATTCTTACATGGAAAAAGTCATCAAATAAATAATCTTTAATACACAATGAAGATGAAAATGCTAACAATACCACATATTTCTATTATCATCTTCCTCTTAATGGCTCATTTGAAGACAAAAACCTTCTACAATTGACTACTTTCTTTGAAAAAAAGTACAATAATTTCCTTCTTAATGTGTTGGAAATGGTAAATAATATTAATGTTGAGAAAAACCTATAATCATCCTTCAGTAAAATCTACCTATATTATAACCATGTTCCCTTCTCTAAAACCTGTGCCTACTTCTTACACTGCATTGTTGGTTAATTTAAGTATTTCTCAACTAGAAGTGACTTTCCCCCCCAAGGAATATTTGACAATGACTGACATAACTGGGAATGTGATATTGGCATCCAGTGGATAGAAGGTGGACATGGTGCTAAATATACAGAACACACAGAGCCCTACCAGAGGACTGTCCAGCTGCCACATACCAATAAAGCTAAGGTTGAAAGTGTGTGATCTATGTGGGTCTAGAGAAGCAAATTAGTAATAATGAATAAAGATGCAGTGTTCACTTAGAAGTAGTTAATGCAAGAGTGCTATTTTAGTGCAAGATTTCTGAGTGTGGGGTAAAATGGGGCCATTTCAGAAGAAAAAAGCCAAGAAATGAGAGAAATAGTAAGACCACAATAACGGGGTGTGACAAAATCAGTAGGGAGAAATTCCAAGAAGATTTGGTCACCAGGATGGATGTCTATGATGAGGCAGGAACGCCGAAGGAGCACTTGGGAAAGGCTACACCTTCCTACCAGGACATCATTGGTGATCTCTGGGATATAAGACTGAAGTAGACAGATACATTTTAGAGAAGATTTCAAGGCTAGAAGGAATAGGAACAGCTTCTTTTTGTTTTAAAAGTCTGTTTATTTTTCTTGCTTGTTTGTTTAAAATAGGAAAAATACAGAATGTGATTATGCTGATAAAATGATTACTAAGCAAGCACAAATAGTATATTACTGAGGTAAAAATTATTTTAAATAGAACTTCATTAATAATCTTTGGCCGGAGATTTAGCTCAGTCATTCCGGTGCCTGCCTAGCAAGTGCAAGGTCCTGAGTTTGATCCCCAGTGCCACATACAACACATGGTGTGGTGACTCACACCCACCAGCAATCAGTACCACATAACACAATGCCAGGCATGGTGGCTCACACCTGTCATCCCAGCAGTCAGGAGGCAGAGGCAGGAGGATTGCTGAGTTCCAGGCTTGCCTGGGCTACATAGTGAGCTGGGGGCCAGCCTGAACTATAAGTGAGACCCTGTCTCAAAAAAAAAAAAAAGAAATTTAAATGTTTAGCCAAACATGGTAGCTCAGGCCTTTAATCCTAGCATTCAAGAGGCAGAGGCAGGAGGATTGCTGAGTTCGAGGCTTGCCTGGGCTACACAGTGAGTTCAAGGCCAGCCTGAACTACCAAGTAAGACTGTGTCAAAAAACTAAAAAACAGGGCCGGAGGGTTGGCTCAGTGGTTCTGGCGCCTGCCTCGCAAGCGCAAGGTTCTGAGTTCGATCCCCGGTAACCACATACAATGCTGGGCGTGGAGACTCACGCCCACCAACAATC